>CAUYQU010009314.1:0-75718 GCA_963574635.1 Cheracebus regulus | reverse complement strand
GCAACAGGAAGAGCTAGCTATCCGAAATATTTATGCACCCAATGCATAAATGCAGGAGCACCCAGATACATAAAGCAAGTTCTTAATGACCTACAAAGAGACTTAGACTCACACACAATAATAGTGGGAGACTTCAACACTCCACTGTCAATATTGGACAGACCAACGAGACAGAAAATCAACAAGGATATCCAGGACTTGAGCACAGATTTGGACCAAGCGGACCAAATAGACATTTACAGGACACCACCCCAAATCCATAGAATACACATTCTTCTCAGTACCACATTGCACTTACTCCAAAATTGACCACATAATTGGAAGTAAATCACTCCTCAGCAAATGCAAAAGAATGAAAATCATAACAAACAGTCTCTCAGACTACAGCACAATCAAATTAGAACTCAGTATTAAGAAAAGCACTCAAAACCACACAATCACATGGAAACTGAACAACTTGCTTCTGAATGACCAATGGATAAACAATGAAATGAGGGCAGAAATAAAAATGTTCTTTGAAACCAACGAGATGAAGACACAATGTACCAGATCTTATGGGACACATTTAAAGCAGTGTCTAGAGGGAAATTTATAGCAATAAATACCCACATGAGGAAGAAAGAAAGATCTAAAATCAACACCCTATCATCAAAATTGAAAGAGCTAGAGGAGTAAGATCAAAAAAACTCAAAAGCTAGCAGAACAACAAGAAACAACTAAGATCAGAGCAGAACTGAATGAGATAGAGACACAAAAAACCCTTCAAAAAATCAATAAATCCAGGAGCTGGTTTCTTGTGAAGATCAACAAAATAGACAGACCACTAGCTAGACTAATGAAAAACAAAGAGAGAAGAATCAAATAGATGCAATAAAAAACGATAAAGGGGAGATCACCACCGATTCCTCAGAAATACAAACTACCATCAGAGATTACTACAAACAACTCTATGCACATAAACCAGTAAATCTGGAAGAAATGGATGAATTCCTGGACACTTGCACACTCCCAAGACTAAGCCAAGAAGAAGTTGAAACGCTGAACAAACCAATAACAAGGTCTGAAGTTGAGGCAGCAATTAATAGCCTACCAACCAAAAAATGTCCAGGTTCAGAAAGGTTTACAGCTGAATTCTACAAGACATACAAAGAGGAGCTGGTACCATTCCTGTTGAAACTATTCCAAGCAATACAAAAAGAGAGAATCCTTCCTAACTCTTTCTATAAGACCAGCATCATCCTGATACCAAAATCTGGCAGAGACGCAACTAAAAAAGAAAACTACAGGCCAATATTCATGATGAACATTGATGCAAAAATCTTCAATAAAATACCGGCAAACCAAATCCAACAGCACATCAAAAAGCTTATCTACCACGATCAAGTAAGCTTCATACTGGGGTTGCAAGGCTGTTTCAACATACACAAATCTATAAACGTAATTCACCACATAAACAGAACCAAAGACAAAAAACACATGATTATCTCAATAGATGCAGAGAAGGCCTTTGACAAAATTCAACAGCGCTTTATGCTAAAAACTCTCAATAACTAGGTATCGATGGAATGTACCTCAAATCAATAAAAGCTATTTATGACAAACTCACAGCCAATATCATACTGAATGGGCAAAAATTAGAAGCATTCCCTTTAAAAACTGGCACTAGACAGGGATGCCCTCTCTCACTACTCCTATTCAATATAGTATTGGAAGTTCTAGCCAGAACAATTAGGCAAGAAAAAGAAATAAAGGGCATTCAATTAGGAAAAGAAGAAGTCAAATTGTCCCTATTTGCAGACAACATGATTGTATGTTTAGAAGACCCCATTGTCTCAGCCCAAAGCATCCTTAAGCTGATAAGCAACTTCGGCAAAGTCTCAAGATACAAAATCAATGTGCAGAAACCACAAGCATTCCTATACACCAATAACAGACTAACAGAGAGCCAAATCATGAATGAACTCCCATTTACAATTGCTACAAAGAGAATAAAATACCTAGGAATACAGCTGACAAAGGAGATAAAAAACCTTTTCAAGGAGAACTACAAACCAATGATCAAGGAAATAAGAGAGGGCACAAACAGATGGAAAAACATTTCATGCTCATTGCTAGGAAGAATCAGTATTGTGAAAATGGCCATACTGCCCAAAGTAATTTATAGATTCAATGCTATCCCCATCAAGCTACCATTGACCTTCTTCACAGAACTGGAAAAAAAAACACTTTAAACTTCATATGGAACCAAAAGAGAGCCCACATAGCCAAGACAATCCTAATCAAAAAGAACAAAACTGGAGGCATCACGCTACCTGACTTCAAACTATACTACAAAGCTACAGTGATCAAAACAGCATAGTACTGGTACCAAAACAGAGATATAGACCAATGGAACATAACAGAGGCCTCAGAAGCAATGCCACACATCTACAACCATCTGATCTTTGACAAACCAGACAAAAACAAGCAATAGGGAAAGGATTCCCTGTTTAATAAATAGTGTTGGGAAAACTGACTAGCCATAGACAGGAAGCTGAAACTGGACCCCTTCCTGACACCTTACACTAAAATTAACTCCAGATGGATTAAAGACTTAAATATAAGACCTAACACCATAAAAACCCTAGAAGAACACCTAGGCAAAACCATTCTGGACATAGGCACAGGCAAGGACTTCATGACTGAAACACCAAAAGCAATGGCAACAAAAGTCAAAATAGGCAAATGGGACCTAATTAAACTTAAGAACTTCTGCACAGCAAAAGAAACAATCATTAGAGTAAACCAGCAATCAACAGAATGGGAAAAAATTTTTGCAATCTATCCATTAGACAAAGGGCTAATATCCAGAATCTACAAAGAACATTTATAGGAAAAAAACAAGCAAACTCATTCAAAAGTGGGTGACAGATATGAACAGACACTTTTCAAAAGAAGACAAATATTTGGCCAACAAACATATGAAAAAATGCTCGTCATTGTTGGTCATTAGGGAAATGCAAATCGAAACCACATTGAGAAACCATCTCACACCAGTTAGAATGGTGATCATTAAAAAATCTGGAGACAACAGATGCTGGGGAGGATGTGGATAAAAAGAACACTTTTACACTGCTGGTGGGAATGTAAATTAGTTCAACCATTGTGGAAGACAGTGTGGTGATTCCTCAAGGATCTAGAAATAGAAATTCCATTTGACCCAGCAATCCCATTACTAGTATATACCCAAAGGATTATAAATCATTCTATTATAAAGACACATGCACACATATATTCATTGCTATTTACAATAGCAAAGACCTGGAACCAACCCAAATGCCCATCAGTGACAGACTGGACAAAAAAATGTGGCACATATACACCATGGAATACTATGCAGCCATAAAAAATGATGAGTTCATGTCCTTTGTAGAGACATAGCTGAACCTAGAAACCATCATTCTCAGCAAACTTACACAAGAATAGAAAAGCAAACATCACATGTTTTCACTTTTAGGTGGGTGATGAACAATGTGAACACTTGGACACAGGGAAGGGAACAACACTCACAGGGCTACGTTGGAGGGTGGAGTGGGGGGACAGAGGAGTGGGGGTGGGGAAGAGGGGGAGGGATAACACTGGGAGAAATGCCTGATGTAGGCAATGGGGTGGGGATGGAGACAGCAAACCATCATGGCATGTATGTACCTCTGCAACAATCCTGCAGGATGCAGGATGTGCACATGTACCCCAGAGCCCAAATACAATTAAAAAAAAAAAAACTCAGCTCCCTGTGTCTCGACATCTGCTCAGCCTGGATTTCACATAATGAAGCCCTCTACCTAGTAGACAGTAAGAAGCCCTTGCCCAAGAAAGAATGAGCCACTTGAGCCACTTTACCTGAGCCAGATGGGCACAGGCATGACTGAAGAAGGTCCAAGAAGAGAGCAGATACATGCTAAAAGCTCAAAACAGAGAGCACTGCGCAGGGAGTCCACAGAGCCAGGATCTGGTCGGTCACAGGTACACACCTTCCCGTGATCCAAAGAGGAACGGGCTTACAGTGCAGCTTGTGCTGTGCAAGCTCTTCCTGGGCATTATTCTCAGCTCATTGCACCTTCATTCTACAACCTTTACTGGACACCACCAAGCCCCAGGCCTGAGCTGAGCACTTGACAATGACAATCTTATATTTTCTCTCATTATCTCTCCAAATGGGTATTGTCAACCTAATTTTACGTGAGAATAAACTGAGTCAGAGTTTATCTATTTCTCACTGTCATTCACTCAATCCTGAGGGTCTCCTATCTACCAGGCACTGCACTAAGCCTCCTTTAAGTCATTATGTTACTTAATCCTCAAATTGGCATTATGATCTACAATAATCCTTTCAGATGAGGAAGCTGAGGCTTGAAAAACGTATTGATTTTATTCATTATTTCAGTGAATTCTGAAGTAGGGTGAGCTGGCTTTTCTACCATGGGGCAGGAGTGGCCAGAGCACAGGCCAGGACTGCAGTCTCCCTGGAAGACTCTCCCAAGTGTCCTTTCCCTCTGGCCATGGGATTTGGCCCATCTGTTACCAACAGGCCTGCAGGTGGCAGGTTAGTAGGACTAGCCTTTAGGAATCTTTCCAGACCCTGCCTTTTGGCCTAGCTCTCAGCTTTGTACCATTGGTGACCCTACACTGGTTCATGTCAGCCTCAGATCTGCTTTCTAAGAGAGGCAGGGCTAGGATCCTTTTCTCCATTTGACTGATGAAGATGGAGACAAGTCCTGTAGCCTGTGCAGTCTGAAATGTAGACTAAGAGAATAGTGGATCCTTTGGTGCCTCGGCTGGATTCCCTCTATTAAGATGGGGCACATAGTCCTCAGTGGCTGTAAGTATTGGCTGCCAGCGGCTCACAGATTTTCCTTTCTCCAGACAATTGTCCTGAGAAGATGGTGAGCCCTTTTTCTTCGGGGGTTAAACTCCCCAATCCCTGAGAATAACCTGTATCCAATGATCCCTGACATGAGGGGATGAAAGCCCAGACACCTTCCCTCGGGTGGAAGCCCCTCTGACTTGTGATGCATGCTCTAGGGCTTGCCGGGCATTCAAGCTGAAGCTAGCACTAGTCAAGACCAAATTAGCCCTTCCCTTACTCTAGCCCACTTCTCTTATTCTCTTTCTCTGGGAAAAATGGAATCACCCACATCCCTGTTCTGGGTTCTGCTTCTAAGAATGACAAAGGTATTTGAGTAAAATCTTGGAAATTACCTAGCCCAAGTCCCCATTTTTAGGGTCCTGCCCTGATCCCAAGCCAGGGTGGATTGCCTTTTTCATTGAAGCGTATACTGAATTTTCTTATACTTGTTTGCTTATCTATCAGTCCCTTTTGATTGACTAAAAGATACTCAAGGACAGGACCGAGTTGTAGTCAACTTTTTGTCTTCCTCTTCAGTGCCTGCCTGTGGTAAATACCCACTGATAAGAACAACAATAACATTAAATATTGCGGACACTTACCCATAATTTACTATAAGCCAAGCACAGTTCTAGTGATTTGACATATATTAATTTACTTACACCTTGTTATAATCCTCTTAAATAGGAAATATTATTATTTCAGATAATAATGCAGATGAGGAAATTGAGGCCTGAGGAGAGCCATGAAAGGGAAGATCAGGACTGGAATGCTACACTGCTGACTCCTCCCTGGGGCTCTCTCTCTTTCTCTATGCTCAGAGAGGATACACAGCTTCACTATGAAGGCAGGTGAGAATGTGTTCAAAAGTTCCCAAACAGTGTTTCTCACCCTACCCTCTGAGTACAAGAAAGTAGCAGTATGCTTGACAAAAGCAAACCAGAACAAAACTAAACATCCTGGTCTCCTAGCATGAATCATACCAAAATGGGAAAGAGAGATTGATTATTGAATGTTGGGTCTCTGCTCCAGGTAATATTTCATCAGTCTAGGAAAGGAAGGCATCCCAGAAGCCTGTCTGAGAGGTGGGTGGGGAAAGCAGCAGGAAGGAAGCTCTCTTCTGAACTTTAGCCACCACTGCCCCTGAGAGTATTTTTACCTCCCCTGGAGACACATCAACTCCTCAGATACAACATCTCTTTGCTCTTTCCACTTAGGATCTGAATTATGCAGGGAATCTCAGGATCTCAAGGCTATAAGAGACTCTAGCAGTCACCTAACTCATCCCCAATTCAGGAATGATAATAATAGTAAGAAAATTTGTTAGCATGTAGTGAGCACTTGCTATGGAACAGGCACTGTGCTAAGTGCTTTATGTATTTGTCTCAACCATCCTAGGAGGTGGGTCCTATGGGTAGCTCCAATTTGCCGAAGAATAAACCAGGTAGAGAGACTTGAAGTAACTTGCTTTAAATCATGCAGAAGGTAAGTATACTGTTAGGATAGCATTAGCTCTGTAGCAAGCAATCCCCAAAATGTTAATGCTTAAAGCAATAGAAATTCTTAACAGTCTAGAACCTCTGAACACTCTACCATTCCAATGCAAGTATTTCTGGTCACTGGGTACTGTCCTCTACATGGTGCTTTGGGGACCCTGACTCCTTCTATCTTGCAGCTCTGCTACTCTCTAGGGCCTTTCCTCTGTCAACCATACCACCTGGTAAAAGAGAGAGCACGCAGTCCTTAGAATCTTGCTCCAGATGTTACTTCTGCCACTTCCTTTCCTACCACTAGTGAGAAACAGTGATGGAGTCAAATCTCGATGCAGAGGGGAGCCAGGCACTTCTTAGGAAGAACTCTGCATTGCAGAATGAAAGCAATGATTAAAGGCAGGACGAGGGAGAAGAGGGAGTGAACATTACAACTTTATCTGTCCTCTTTAACCAAAAATTTAAGAGCTTTCTCAAAACTCCTCCAGAAACTTCCACTTAGGTCTCATTGGCCAGAGCGGGGTCACAGATCTGTCCCTAACTACAAGGAAAACAGGAAAGACTGAGAATAGGATTGGCAGAATTAGCTTATATCCATCATGTTCTATCACCTGGAAGTGAGTGTGTAGCCTTCTAGAACCAAAACAGGATGCACTTAGCAAGGAAGAGTGGGGGTATATGCATATGGAGTAACCAGCTGCTTGGGTCTATCACACATTAATTTATTCAAAGTCTATTCCACAAATGTCCACTGAGCAGCTTCTCTGTGTCAAGCACAGCACCAGGTGCTGGAAGAAGTGTTCTTTCTACCATCCAGGGCCATTCTCACGTCAACTCAATACTTCACTGAAACTGTCCTCACCAAGGCTACCAGGAAGCTCAAGGGAAATAAATCCCAGAGACATCTTCCAGGCCTCTTCCTAGACCTTGTGGCTGCATTAGATACTTTTCACATGTCACAGTCATCCCTCTTCTTTGGGGTGGCCTGAAACAAATCCAGGGCCCCAGGATCAGATGTGGACATCTCATGACCGGACGTGAAGGTGTTCTACTTCATCAGCTCCATCAGCAGAGAGGACGCTGAAGAGCTGGCAGCCTGACCCACAAGCCGCCCTTTAACTGGCTCCCTGGAGGGCTGCAGGGAGGGGCCTTTCCCCTCACTTCTGATTATTGAACCAAATTCATGTTTAGAATGTATAGAAAGTTATTTGGGCCAAATTTCCATGTTAACTGTTGAGATCAAAACTGCTCAATGTCAGTTAAATTTGGTTGAATTATAAGACAACACAGTCAAGATCAAGAACATGTGGCCTGATTTGATTTAACCCAGAGAAGAAATGCCTTTTTCTTTCTGCTGAGCTATAACATTATACATATAAAGATACACACACGCTTGCTCTCTGCCAGAAATGTCAACTGCTTTTGATCTCTCCCTTTAGATATTAAAGTTTCCCCTCCTTGCCCCTCAGCCTGGTGGGCCCCGTAAGGGCTTTCAAACCAATAAACAAGCCCAGAGCTGCTGAGATGGTGGAAGCTGTTTGCCTTCCCGAGCCAGAGCACCGTGGCCCAAAGGTCGTGTTTAATCAGCCTCAAGGTTTTGGTTAACATTGACTTAGAGTTTAAAATAGCATTTCAATAACCTCGAACCCTTCCTACTCCCCTTCATCAGCCATGGGAAGAAGGAGACAGAGGCCCGTGGGTTTGGGGTTTTGTGTGTTTGTTGTTAAGGTTCTGAAGCAAATGAACTGTGCTTGGCTGGTGGCCATGGTGGAGAGCTGGCCTCCTGGCTTCAGGGAGGGACCTGGCCTGAATGCCAGAACTAAGTCCTGAGGGCCCCCTGCTAATAGGACTTAACGTAGCAGAATGGCAGTTACAGATGGAAGCTGTGTTTCTTTCTTCTCTTCTCACACTCTAAAGATAGATCATGCTCTTTAGAAGAAAGCAAGTGGCCAGCCTTGTATAAATTCTCTGTTTTGCCCACCGTAGTGAGTGAGAGAGGAGAGCAGAGGCATTGCAGTCTTACTTACAAGCTGTTTGCAAACTCGTCCAAGACTGAAGATCGTAGAAAGCACTCACTGTCATTCCTTCTCTTAGAGAGGTCCTTCATGCCACACAGTTTCCCTGAGATGGCTGTTTGGCTGCTTCTGCTCTCTGTTCTCCTTCCTTTTTTCCAAATTCTTGACTCTCGCTGAACATTCCCAAAATATTCTTAGCCAACCCAGTTTCTCCCCCTTTCCCTTTCTTTATTTTCTTCTTGGAGTTCTCAGAATAACCATAGAATATGCTGGGGATGCAGTACCTTGAGATAGGGAGGAACTGCTTGGGACAGCTGATATGATTTGGCTCTATGTCCTCACTCAAATCTCATCTTGAATTGTAATCCCCCAAATCCCCAGATTTGTCAAAGGAGAGGCCTTGACAAGGTGGGAGGTGATTGGATCATGGGGACAGTTTCCTCCATGCTGTTCTCATGATAGTGAGTGAGTTCTCACAAGATCTGATGGTTTTATAAGTGTTTGACAGTTCCTACTACACGTACTATCTCACCTGCCACCATGTAAGACGTGCCTGCTTCCCCTTCCACCATGATTGTAAGTTTCCTGAGGCCTCCCCACCCAGGCAGAATTGTGAATCAATTAAACATCTTTCCTTTAAAAATTACCCAGTTTCAGGTAGTATCTTTATAGCAGTGTGAAAATGGACTAATTTAGCCAGGCACGGTAGCTGACGCCTGTAATCCCAGCACTTTGGGAGACTGAGGCGGGCAGATTACAAGGTCAGGAGTTTGAGACCAGCCTGGCCAATGTGGTGAAGCCCCATCTCTACTAAAAATACAAAAAAATTAGCCAGCTGTGGTGGCAGGTGCCTGTAGTCCCAGCTACTCAGGAGGCTGAGGCAGAAGAATCACTTGAACCCTGGAGACAGAGTTTGCAGTGAGCAGAGATCACACCACTGCATTACAGCCTGGTGACAGAGTGAGACTCTGTCTCAAAAAAAACAAAAAAGGACTAATTTAATTGCCCAGGCCCTGTTTCTATTCCTCCTAAAGAAATATCCTGCATTGGGAAGAAGCTGTGCAGGACAGCCCAGCCTTTGGTCCTCTTGCCTCTGCCACTGGAAGTAGAATATCTTTCAAAACTTTGCCCAATGAGTCATGTTGTCCTGAAGTATATAACTCAGGGTAGGTTGCCTTCAGGATCCTATGTTTCATCCTCCATCCTCCATCCATCATACTTTCTTGAGCCTTGGAGGATCAGCTTACAATGGATTATAGGCTTCCTTTGTCCTTGTGGTCTATCTGTAAGCAATCATGTAACTTGTGTGACTATGTTCTTTCCCACTGGACTAAGGCAATTGGTAAAACTGTAACCAGAATGCAGTGGGTGGAAGCATTCAGACTCCTATTCCTGGTGGTTGGTATGGTGATGATCTCACTGTTCTCCATGCAGTGGGAGTCCTCCCTTGGGAATGGTTATTAGTGAACCTACTTCACAACCCTCCTCCCACAGGATCCTGGTCCTTCCCTGATGGCATCATTCCTGGCCCATCCTTGGAGCCTGGTAGTAGACAGTCTCTATCTAAGACAAATTTGGCTCTTGTTAACAATCTCTCTAGTAAAGCATTCTTTCAATGTATTACTATGCTTAAAAATACCCTCCTCATCTGGCTACCCAGTGAGTCTAGGGCTAATCATCTTTGGATCAAATAGTTCAGCCAGCCTGTATTAATCAGCATAAGGTAGGCTACGCTGCAATAAAAAAAATAACCATGTCTCAATCCAACAGGAGTTCATTTGCCACTCATAAAAATCCTGGCTGGGTACAGTGGCTCACACCTGTAATCCCAGCACTTTGGGAGGCTAAGGCAGATGGATTACGAGGTCAGACATTTGAGACCAGCCTGGCCAACATAGTGAAACCCTGTCTCTACTAAAAATACAAAAAACATTAGCCAGGTATGGTGGCAGGTGCCTGTAATACCAGCTACTAGGGAGGTTGAGGCAGGAGAATTGCTTGAACCCAGGAGGTGGAGGTTGCAGTGAGTTAAGATTGTGCCATTGGACTCTAGCCCCAGTGACAGTGTGATAGTCTGTCTCAAAAGCAAAAAAAATTCTGTGCAAATGAAGCAGCTCTTCATGCCATCTGGTTTCCATGCAGTGACTCAGTGATCCAGGCAGTCTCCCTTATCTCAACACATGGCCTCATGACCACTGAAAAGACAACTGGAAGGCTGAACATCAATATTTAAATACTTTGGCTCAGAAGTATCACTCACTACTTCTGCTCACAGCCCTCTGGCCAGAACAAATCATATAGCCATACTGACTGCAAGAGATCTGGGAAATTTGAGGGAATATATGGATATTAAGTGAGCTGGAAATTCCTTTGCCCCATACCCGCCCTCTCCATGTCTCAGACTCATCATAGTTTCTAGGAGAACTCATGGGTTCTTAACAGGGTATGGAGAAGTCATGTCTAAACCTAATGCTAGAGATGGACTGGGATATGCCAGAACCCTGAAGCAGAGCTAGAAGGGACACTGCTAGAATAGGAATACTAGCTAGTATTTATTAAGTACTTCCTGTATGTCCAGGATGTGCTTAACCTTTTCATGCATTGCCTTATTCATTCCTCTCAATGACCCTGAGCCTCAGAGAAGTTAAGTGATTTGCCCCAGTCTCTCGGTCAATGCTGGGCAGAGCCCCCGCTTCACACTGCAGAGGACTAGGCCACACTGGCTGTGTTTGCATCAACTCCAAGGGGTCATCGTGTCTCCAGAGGGGAGCTTTCAGCCCCTGCCATAGCTGATGGTTGCTGGCCTCAGCAGTCCCCAGAAAGCACATCACCTGGAGACGCTGCCCCTCAGGGGACCTGGTGCCCTTCCAGCCATGACTTCTTGGTAGGCCAGGCATCCCCAGGGTTAGGTTCTTATAGAATGGCTGCTCTAATCCCACCCAAATGCCCAGAAGATTTGGCTGAGAATCTCATCAGTGCCTGCAGACCTCAGGTGGGCAGTCCTGGTGTCCAGAAAAGAGAGGTGGGCAAACTCTAAGGCTTGTCTTCAAGCAGAGCACCATGATGAGCCCTGGGGAGAGAAAGAAGAGCTGCCTCCTCAGGGCTCTCTCCCTGCCACAGCCTCCCTACAGCTCGATGGGAGCTGTTTTTCTTTTCCATTAGGCCTGACAAGAGAAGGTCTGATCTGTAGCTAAATATTATAATACAGGAGTGGGGATATTTCATTGTCACATCCTAATCCAGACTCCAAGAATTGGGTACACATGTGCCAGGAAAGCTAGTTAGGTGGAGCAAAAATTTCTTCACTCATTTGACCCCTAATAGGGTAGCTAATAGCAGTGCAGGCTCTGCATGCAGCCCAGAAAGAGAAATGACACAGGGTTTCCTGTGCTGGAGGAGATGCTACCCTCCTGCAGGCGGTGGACAGATTATCTCAAGAGAAGGGGAAATGGCTATAGTACAAGGAGATGCAAAATATGACGGGATCCCAGGGGTGGCAGTCACTTCCCACAGGTAGGGAAGGCTTCAGTGAGGAGATGATGAGGATTCTGAAGGGCTTCACCTCATTTGGTCCCAGGGGTGGGGGCAGGCAGAGAGAACAGCATGTGCAAAACCCAGGACTGTGAAAATGCATATTGTGTCCCTACAATGCTAATCTATCCAGCATGACTATGACGCTGGGCATAGGCTGTGCAGAGGAGATAGAAATGGCTGGAGAGAGATTTCTGCTTTGAGATGATGGGCTCTGGGGGAAATTCACAGGAATGGTGACATTTGACTTTAACCCTCCTGAGAGTTGAGTGCATGTGGAGATGGAGAAATCAGGGTTTATGCTGGGCAGAGGCTCAAAGCTAAGGAGGTCAGGGCTTGTGTGAGGAGGGAGGGAGACCCCAGGCAGTGGGGAGGCTTTTCATTTGCTGCATAACAAATTGCTACAAACACAGCAGATTGAAACAACACCTGTTAATAGCTCACAGGTCTGTAGGTTAAAGTCTGACACAGCATGACCTTATTCTCTGCCCAGGGTCTCACTGGCTGAAATCAAGGTGTTGGCTGGGGCCACAGCTCTCACCTGGGGCCACAGCTCTCACCTGGGGCTGGGGCTCATGGTACTCCTCCAAGCGCTCTGGCTGTTGACAAAATCCATTTCCTTGTGGCTGTGGAATTGAGGTCCCCAGTTTCCTGCCTTCAGCCCTAAGAGGTTGCCCTTTCCATCAGCAGTGCACACCCTAAGTGTTTACTTTCTCCATGGCCTGAGTCTACCTGACTTTCCATGGACCGTTCAGTGGAAGAAAACTCTCTGCTTTAAAGGGCTCCCATGAGCAGGTTAGATTTGCCCAGACAACCTCTGTATATGAAGGTCAACCGATTTGGAACTTTAATTTTACCTGAAAAAATCACTTCACCTCAACACCTAGATTCATGTTTGAATAACCACGGGTCAGGAATCTTGGGGGTGGGGCAGCTTAGAATTCCACCTACCATTCTGGGCAGCTAGAGTGGAAGAGCAGAAAATTTGAAATAGAGTAGCAGTGAGAGGAAGCAGGCCCAGGCTGAGGAGTCTTCTAAGGTAGGTAAAGGTTGACATTCACCTTGAGGCTTGGACTCAGAGCAGTGGTGTTCCCTGGGGGCCTGGGTTAGGGCAAACTGCATGGAGGGGCCAAGGCTTAGGGTAGAAGCTGCTGATCCTGATTGACTTTACCTAGGCTAGGCTCCCACTGGGCTTCTGAGTCCACTGTGGGAAGGAAGAGGTGGGGCAAATACCTGCAGGGAAGAGACTCTGCGCCCCATCAGGTAGGTTCCCCAGCCCAACCAGCCTTCAGTCCCTGCTAGTTTTCTAGTGTCACAGCTACCTGGAGACACAGAAAGCCTCCACCCAAGGTTCTGCTGGTCCAGTCACTTCCCTTCTAAGCCCTCATGTCCCCACTGCCTGGGCTGAAGCACCAGGGCAGGGTCAGCTGGGAAACACTTCTATCTTCATTTCCAGGGGAGGCCTTGGGTCAAAGCAGGTAGCCAAAGCTTAGAAGAATCAAGAAGCATGATTAGGGCCATCTCTATTTGTTTACAGAGATGGAAACTGAGGCCCAGGGACACTAAGTTCTGGGCAGGGTCAGAGTTGGTAAGGGCAGAAGGCGATTGAGATGTAGTCCTCTCTTTGTTCACTCACGTTCCTGATATCCCTCCCATCTCAGGAGTCTGTATGGCTTTCTTTGGGTCCCTCCAGAAACTCTGGGGCTTAAGCCTTCCCATGCAGAAAAGTGACCCCAATCTCACTTCTGAATGAGTCTCTGGGAACTTGATGTGCTGCTCTGACCAGGATTGGGGGTTGGGACTGGGGCAAAGCTTAACCCAGAGGAATGAATTGCAAAAGTCAGCATATCAATGAAAGCAGAGAGGGAGGGAGGGAACTCACAGGAAAAGATCAGGGGCCTTCCTGGTGCTCCGACCTCACAGCTCACAACTCTTAGGCCCCCTCTGCCCTCCACATAAATGGAGGCACTAATTTGTTCCCCTTATTTCTTAACCTGTTTTCTTTCTCCACCCCCACTCTCAGTTCTGAAATGTTTTCTTGAAATACTTTAGTGACTACGTATGTGATGAGGACAGAAGGCCCTGGCTGTGATTGCCCTGAATTGTCATATTGTCTGAAGTCACACCTTGGACTTCCCAAAGCAACTGGGTCAGAGAGATTCACTAGACACAGCCTGGAAAAGGAAGTCATACTCGTGACCTCCTCCCACTAGCAAGCCTCATCGGAGTCTGCGCAGGCATAAGCTTCGGCGCCCAGGTTGAGGGGAGCTGGTGACATTCCCCCTGAGCACATGGAAGCAGATGCCTTGGAAAGCCTGTGGATTACTTGCCTGGCACGCACTGCCTGCTAATTAAGTTTCACTATTTACCTCTGGAAAGAGAAGAGGCTGTCTGGGCTCTGGAGAGGGCCTGACCCCTCCCCTCTCTCCTTCCCATCCTCCACCCCAAATCAGGCCTCAAAATCCTTCTGGTTCCATGCAAAAGGTAGGTGCCTCTTTGGGGTCTGGAGGAGAGGAGAAATTACATAAGACCATGCCCACCCCCAGGCCATCCTGCAGGTAAAAAGCAAGACTGGAGGTAGGGAGTAAGGAAATGAAGCAGTTTAGCCTAAGCCAATTAGCTCTTTCTAGCTACATGAGCTTGATCTTTCTGAAGGCCATTTTCCTCATTTGTAAAGTGGGGGAGATATTCACATTTACCTGTGAGGATGGTTGGAGGAATTAGAAGAGAGAGTGTGTATGAGCGGGGTGGGGCGGGGAGAAGCTACATGCCCACCCAGTGTGCATTCTGCCCTTATTCTTTACATACTGACTAATGAGTCTTTATTTGGGCAGTAAAGTGCTTAAATAAAAGAATACATTTCTGGCCATTTTTTCTAGCTAAGGATGACCCATGAGCTGTGAATGGGAGCTATTGGTGGTGATGGTGGAGTTTCTAGGCATGTTATAGAAGACTGCCTCAATTGAGAGACAATTCTATTGTCTTTGCCTCCTCCTTTGCTCCTCCTTCTTGCCTGGAGTGCACACATGATGGCTGGAGCTCCAGCAGCCATCTTGGAGCATGATGCAACCTTTAGATTAGATCCACCTGCTGAAGATGGTGGAACTAAAAGATGGAGCTGTCACACTGGCCCTGGGATGTCTACTCCTGCACTTATTCTGAAGGATAGAGAAATAATCACTAATTTTTATTTAAGCCATCGGTTCTCAAACTTTAGCATGTGTTAGAATCACCAGGTGCTCATGCTAAAACACGGATTTTTGGGCTCAATCTTCGTATGTTCTCATCCAGTCAGCCTGGAGTGCAGCCTGAGAATTTCATGTCTACCATTTTCCCAGGTAATGCCACTGCTGCAGGTCTGGATTTCACACTTTGAGAACCAATGATTCAAGCCACAATGGATCAGATTTTGATTTTACAAAGCAGAACTCAATCCTAATGTAGACAGTAGGATAAGCACTTCGCACTGAATAAATGGGATTCATATTTTTGTGCATGAAACAAGAACAAGTGATTGTGAGGCTACCTGTTCACCCCACTGAGACCCAGCTGTGAGAGTAAATCAGAGGATCAAGGGGCTGAAAGAGATCAGAGGGAGTGATGACCACTCTGCTTATCCCCCACTAAAGGGCAGCCTTGACCTCAAGTACCCCAAAGGAGACTGGGTGGTCCCAAAACCTTTGTGTGGGGAGAAGCTGAGTCCCCATCTTGCTCAGGCCTATTTTATAGCATCTCCTATTCTTCCATATGTCCTAGAAACTTAACAATATGCCAAGAAAGTTTTTTTTTTTTAAATTGGGGATCTCGGGTGAAATGTTTCCTGAGCCAAGCTCTCTGCATGTATTATCTCATTTAATCCTCATGACCCATCTCAAAGGTGAGGAAACTGAGGCTGACAATGGCTAAGTAACTTGCCTATAGTCACAAAATACTAGAAAGTGATGGAGCTCAGACTCCATCGTAAATCTGCCTGACTGTAAATGCTACATTGCAAACAATGATTTAAGACTGGCGTCACCCCTGCTCCACCACTGAGCTGGGCTAAACTGCATTCCCAGAGACAGGAAAGCCAGAGGGCTTTGGGGCAGCTTTAGTAGAGGATAGGGTGGCAGAGAGTTGGACCCACTGAAGCTCTGGGGCCACCCACATACCCCTGTGTCCATGGATGCCCCAGCAAGAGCTGAACACCAAGTCCTGTAGAGGCTGAGGGAGGCGGCCCCTTGCTCCTGGCAGGTGACCTGTGGTGACAGATTAGAAGCCATGCTTCTCCCAAGGGGAGGGGTCAGTGACCCAGCACTTCTGGCTGTTCCAATAAAACATGAAGTTCGGCAACTCCAGGCAATCACTCTCTCCTCTGAGTGATAATCTTGCAATCAGCTCCCAAGCCAGCTTGATTTATCCACTCCAACCTGGGCAGCCCGAAAGGATGAATGAGCTCCAGGGCCTGCAGAGGAGAGCAGGGTCCCTGGGAGCAGGGAGGCTGTGGGAATGGGGGCTGTTTGTCACCAGTGAGCCCTGCTTAATTGTGGGAAGATGAAGCAAGGAGGTATGGGATTGCACTGTATAAATCACAGTCTTTTGTAGTACTGCCTGGGGCCCAGTCTGACTGAGAGGGTGCTCCTATTTGGAGAGCCACAGGACATAGACTGGCTGCTCTGCCCCTATAACCACTCTGTGAAAGGGGCAGGCTTGTATAAGGGCCTCAAAGCAGACCCTGAAGGGAGAGACTGGAGAGCTATGTGGTGTTGCAACCACAGTGCAATCTGGTGCGCTCCGCAGCCAGGTCCTTGGTTCAAATCCTAGTTGTGGCATTGACTGGCCACGGGGCAGTGGCCATGTCACATAACCTCTCTCTTCTGGGTGTCATGGTTAAGAGCACAGACTGTGCATTTGAATTTGGGCTCTGCCCCTTACTAGCTGTATGGCTTTGGGCAAGTCACTTGATCTCTAAGTGCCTCAATGTCCTGATCTGTAAAATGGGGCTAAATAATAGGACTTAGCTAATAGGGCTGTATCAGTTTCCCTGGCCTTCCATAACAAACTGCCACAAGCCAGATGACTTAAAGCAACGTAAATATAATTCTCTCAGAGTTCTGGAGACTCAGAGATTGAAATGAAGGTGTTGGCAGGGCTATGTTTCCTCTGGAGTCTCTCGGGGAGAATCCTGCCTTGGCTCTTTCTACTTCTGGTGGCTCAAGAGCTCCCGGCTTGTGTCCACTCCTCCCCCATCTCTGCCTGTGTCTCCTATTGCCTTCTCCTCCCTGTGTCTGTTCTCTCTGTTTCTCATGAGGACACTTGTCATTAGATATAGGGCCCACCTGGGTAATCCAGGGGGATCTCATCTCAAGATCTTTAACTTAATTACATTTGTCAAGACCCTTTTTCCAAATAGGGTCACATCCACAAGTTTCGGGGGTCAGGAATCATGCATATTTTTTTTTCTGGTGGGGGTGGGGAGCACTACTCAACTCACTGCAAGGGCTACTGTGAGAATTAATGAATTAATATTTGTAAAGTTCTTAGAAGAGGGCCTGGCACACAGGAAGCACTAACATGTATCTGATGTATTTATATATATACATACAAATGTGTGTATAGGTATAAAATATATGCAATATTATAAATTAAGATATACCATATTAATGCATACATTTATATATACATTAACATAGTATAATTTATCTACATGTATATGTGTACAGAAAATAATGGCACACATCTTGTAGTAAGTCAGACTGAGACGACCTTTGCAAAAATTATAACAGTAAGAAAATTATGACAGTGAAAGAGATCTGATCTAACCAACCCCCATCTGCCTTTAACCTCCAGACTGGCCTCAATCACTCCTGGGCTTGGGCCAAGCCAACTTTTGGAGAAATTAGTTTATAGTTTAAGTGATAATAGCCCTTTTCCCAAACTAAATCACCGTTGTAAAGTTAATAAGAGACCACCAGGTTAGGAAGATGAGAGGAGCCTGAATTCTGCTAATATATAGACCTAAATGATTACTGGCCATTATTCCAGAGGTCACAAGATTTACAACTTCCCCTATTATCCCTGCAGATAACATCACTATTACAGAACCTAAGACTGGCCTTTTGAGATGGCTTTTCAGGTCTTTGCCTTTCTGATGACCTGTGGTTCCACTCGGACTCTCCAATCAGTCCTGTGGCCCCATCCAGAAGTAGACTCAGCACATGCAAGAGAATTAATGAATTAATGTCTGTAAAGGACCATTTTCCACACCTCCATGATTACATCCCCTCTGACCAATCAGCCACACCCATTCCCTTGCCTGCCAAACCCTCCTCGAGAAATCTTTGCTTCTGAACTTTCAGAGAGGCTGAGCTGAGTAATAATAAAACCCTGGTCTCCCATTCAGCCAGCTCTACGTGAATTAAACTCTCTCTACTGCAGTTCTCCTGTCTTGATAAATCAGCTCTATCTAACCCATTGGGTGATTACAAGATGATTGTAAACATTAGAGAGGATGATGAGTGCCAAGTGGCCATCACTGTCTCAGGGTAGAGTAGATACTCAACAAATGGTAGCTTTTGTAATTATGACATTGTACCAGGCCCAAGGATGGAGCACAGCAATCATTCAAGTATTTATAGATATTTATTGATTATCTATCATGTGCCAGCTGCTGTGTTAGGCACTGGGGAGACAGAAAGAGATACAATACAATAATCCTCTGCCCTCAGAGAGCTTATATTGTGGTGGGGAAAACAGATAAATGAATATATATAATGTAATATAAGCCAGAGATAAAGAAGGACAAACACTAGCTGTCAATAAGGACGGCTGTAACTGTAATGCAAAAGCAAACTGCATCCTGGTAGAGAGTGGACCCCTTAGGAAGACAGGCATGAGAACTGATCATCCCCACCCACCATCTCAGGGTCTGCAAGTGGGAAGAGAGGACCTCGGGCTGATAGGCAAGTCTCAGAAGACTTCAGGGTGCAGAGGCAGGTCTTGAAGTATGAGGAGGGGGTACTCACTGTGATGTTTTAATATAGTAAGAAATATATATTAGATCTTTGTTCATGGTTCCTGACAGAGGGGCTCTAAGACCCTTGAAATCTCTTGAGTGCTGAGCGTCTTTTTGTATGTCAATGAGACAACTGATGGCTGGAAACCCCAGATAGCGTCAGGATGGGGACTGGTTGCCAGAGGAACCAACCATGTGATTAAAGGGCTGGAACTTTCAGCCCCGCGCCCTTACTTCTTGGGAGAGGAGAGTAGCTGGAGATGGAAGTCAACCACCAGTGTCCAGTGATTTAATCAATCGTGCCTACATAATGAAGTCTCCATAAAAGTCTAAACAATTCTAGATTGGTGAGTGCTTCCACATGCCAAGAGTGTGGCACATCATAAATTTCACAGAGACCGAAGCTCCCATCTATGCGTGGTATAGGAGCTATTAACCATGACACTAAAAGAGTGTTGAGAGGTGTGACAACAAAGTGCTATGTGCACCCACAGGGGTGTGCAACTGATACATCTATTTGTGCCAGGTGAGCACTGATGCACTATGGGAAATAAGACAGTTTTCACAGAGAAGGCGTTACACAAGTTGAAACTTGAGTACAGATAGAATGGTATTAAGTAAACATTGAGGTGAAGGAATTCCAGGTAGAAAAAACCAGCCATGCCTGGGCGTCCTTCCTCTTGGATCACTTGAATGACTCACTCTAGAGGCCACCAGCCGCCATGCGGTGAGGAGACTCAGACAGCCATAGAGAGAGGTCCACGTCATGAGAAACTGAGGCCTCCTGCCAACAGCCACCACCACCCAGCCATCTCTGTGAGTCAGCCGTATTGGAAGAGGATCCCCCAGCCCCAGTGAAGCTTTCAGACCATACTTGATGTACCCCTTCGCTTGGCTATTCATTTGTATTTATTAAAATATCCTTTAATAAAACTAGTACACACAAGTAAAGTGTTTCCCTGAGATCTGTGAGCCATTCTAACAAATCGTCAAACCTAAGGAGAGGGTTGTGGAAATTTCAAACTCAAGGAAGTGTTTGTGGGAACCGCTGATTTTTAGTCCAGGACACTGGGGACTTTCAATTGATGTCTGAAGTAGGCGGGGCAGTCTTGTGAAACTGAGTTTTTTACCTATATAGCCTGATGCTAATTCCGGTTAGTGACAGAATTGAATTGAGTCACTGTACACTCAGTTGGTATCTGCAGAATATTATAGAATTGCTTGGTGTGGAAAACTCACATATTTAGTTCAGAAGTTATAGAGAAATGAGTTTTCCTTTTAACCAGCCAGAGGATGGTGAAGAGGAGGAAGGTATTTGGGAGATAGGACAGAAAAAGCCAAAATGACCTGGTGCAGGAAGCTTGATGTGCATGGCTGGGCCGTGCAAACTGCTTGGCCTAGCTGGGGTGGAGGGAGTTGTGGGTGTGGGTTGGTCATGCTCCAAAGGGCCTCAGGGGACCTGAAGGGCTCTCAGCTGCATCTTGCTGCCAGCAAGGAGCTAGATTGTTGTGGCCTGACTAGGAACAGCATGAGGCTTTGTACTTTGCTTGAAACTGGAGTTCTGAGGAGACAGGAATGAATGACTTAGGGAGCCGGAGTGGACAAAACCTGGGATGAGAATGAAATCAACAACATACTGTTACAGCAGGTAGTCAGGAAGACATGAGCAAGGCAGGAGAGGGACCCCACCAGGAATGTCAGGCAACCAGGATTGTCAGGCAGTTGTTAAAGTATCTCTCTAAAAATAATTCGTTGCAGCCAGTGCCAGGGGAAGGCAGTCTCCCAACAGATAAAAAATCTCCTTAAGCTGGTGACCAGCAATTCCTGGTAAGATCTCAGGAGCTGGGTGAGCGAGTTCAAGTGTGGGTGAGTAGGCTCAAGCATGCACTCTATGAGGCAGAATGGAGGAGTTTACCTGGTATACGAACTTCCTCCAAGAACACTCTGCGGGTAAGAAAAAAACACCTCAAATGAGGATGCACACGACTTCAGTCAATGCACTGCACATGTGCCCCTCCCAAGTGCTGGCAGCCCATTGCACCTGCAGACAGCCCACGCCAAAGGAAGAATCATGGAGACGAGACACAACCCCCGGAAGCATGCTAGTATATAAAATCCCAAGTCAAAGGCCAAACCGTGCGCTTGAATCTCTTAAGTCACCTGCTTGGCTCTCTTCCGAGTATACTTTCCTTCCTTTTGTTCCTGCTCTAAAATGTTTACTCCTGCTCTAGAACTTGCCACTGTCTCTCAGTCTGCCTTATACTCTCAGATGAGTTCTTTCCTCTGAGGAGGTGAGAACTGAGTTGCCTCAGACCTGTACATATTTGTTGCTGCTAACAATACCAAAAATTTACATCACACTAACTCTGTGCCAGACACCATGCTTAAAACCGATCTGTGCTATCAGACTTAATCCTCACATCTGTAAAAAACGAGGCTCAGAGAGGTGAAGGAATCAACCCAAGGTCACACAGCCAGTGTCGTTCCCTGCCATGGCCTGCAAGGTGCCATGTGATCTGGCCCTAGCCTAAGTATTTTGGCTTCATCTCTTTCTCCTCTCCTCCTGCCCAGTTCTGGCCCCACTTCCCTGGGCGGTTCTGGACCCAGTCCTCCTCACTTTTGCCTCAGGGCTTTTGCACCTGCTGTTCCCTCATCCTCTGCTTATCCCAGGACTGATGAATTCTCATCCTGAATACACCAGGCTGGATGTCAGCTTCTGGGAAGCCCTTCCCAAACTGCCCTCTCTGAAGAGCCTATGGCAGATGTTTCCTGAGATCTGAGCCATGTCCCTTCAGGCCACCTGAGATTGTGGCTGCAGCTGTGGGTGGTGGACAGTTCTAGAGCAAATGGGCCTCATCTCATCTAAGTACTGCCTCGTTGCTCAGCTTTCTGTCTCCAGCCTTCTCCACAGCCTTGGCAGCTTGCCCAGCCTTGTGTGTGTTTTGCAGGAGTTGCTAGAGCTGTAGTTGAGTAGGGATTGATCAGGTGATGAGGGGTGAGGGGAGCTGTGAGAACATTGTGTGTTTTCCTCCTCGGCACTTTTGTTCAGACGAGTTTTTCCTGCCTGAAATTCCTTTTCCCCAATGTCTACTTAATATCATTCTACCTGTACTCAAGTCTTAACTCGTATACAGCCTTCTCTGGAAAAACTTTCCTGTTTCCCATAGTGTAGTTAGTTCCTCACCTGGTGCATGTAGCACTTGACACACCTCTCAACAGGTTTTTCTCACTCTCTTTTAGTGTTATGGTTCATAGAATAGGCTCTAAAATCAGACTGCATAAATTCAAATCTCTACCTAACAATTATTCACTATCAAACCTCCCTGGATTTATCTATAAAATAACAAGAGTAACTACCTCATAAAGGTTTTGCAAGGATTAAATGGTTAATATAGGTATCAGTAGCATATGGCTATCACTACCATAATGTTACATAACAAACCACCCCAAAACTCAGTGGCTGCAACAATAATGCTTCTTGCTCCTGTATGTCACGGTTGGCCGAGAATTGGCTGATCTTGGCTGGGCTCTGTTGAGCTTGGCTCCAAGCTGCAGCACACATGAGTCTGTTCCATGGTTCTGTCTTCCTTCTTGAACCATTGAGCTGTTTAGGACATGCTCTTCTCATGATGATGGCAGCAACATGAGGGAACAAGCCCAACTACACAAGCGCTTTCAAGCCCTTGCTTGTGTCACATCTGTGAACAGCCCTTTAGCTAAAGCTAATAACATAGCTGAGCTCAAAATCAAGGCAGGGGAGCACACTTCACCTGTGATGGAAAGGCAGCCAAGTCACATGACAAGAGACCTGGATACAGAAAGTGTAAAGAATTGGGACAAGCAATTCCACCTCTCATAAGACAGGCAGAACATTTTGAACATGACAGGCACATGGCAGGTGCTCCAATAATTTGTAAGCTATTATATTATTTTCATATGTGTCTTATGTGTCCATCCTACAACTGCAACCCCCAACTAGACTTTGAATTCCTTGGAGAGGAAAGGAGATTAAGAGAAATGTGCATTCCCTTTGTGCTGGGCATTGCACTACACTTTACCAGGTTTCTCCCACCAAAACTTAACAACTGTCAAGTAAGGAGGATTCTATTTCAGTCCATTTAATGAAGAAACTGAAGTTCAGAGAGGTAAGTGACTTCCTTGAGAACACACAGCTAATGAGTAATGCAGGCATCCATATGGTTGGTTTTCTTTATTCAGATCTCTGCTCAAATGGCACCTCTCAAGGAAGCCTTCCCTGACAACTCTGTTTAGAACAGTACCTCCTTTCTCTCTACATACTGTTATTCTGCTTTATCTTTCATTTTTCTGCATACCACATACCAACACCTGATATATTACACATTTGGTTACTGAATCCCCTGCTCCCCTCTGAGATCAGAAATCTTATTCACTGCTATAACACTGGCACTCAGAGCAGCATCTGGCCTGTAGTAAGGGCTCAATACATTTATTGAATAAAGACTTGTGTCATCAGCTGCAATCTATTTGACAAGCCAACAAAATAGTAAGATAGATTTTTCATTTTATGGTTAATAAAAATGAGGTTCAGAGAGGTAAAGTGACTTGCCCAGGGCAGCACAGCTAGTAAACATTCCTGTTGGGTTTTGAAAGTGTGTCTCTTCACGATCCCAAAGACGTCGCTCTAGGCCATGTTGTCTCACTGGGAACTCTCAACGTGGAATAGCCCTGAGGCTGCCAGCATCCTTGTACTCAACTCAGTCCTCCACTCAGCCCAAGACAGGTCCCTGGAACGTGGCTTGAGAACCCTACTTCCTTCCCCTCCAGTGGTGACATGGCGTTCAGGAAAGGACAAGTCACTGGTATCAGACAGAGGGCTGAACCTTGCCCGTGTTCCCTCTCGTTGAGCTATGTGACCTTGGGCAATGCTCCTCCCCTCCCTGGTCTTAGCTCTGGCCTCCAAAGAGACTCAAGAACCCCTACTGCAGTAAGGGAGGGTCAGCGCGCAGGGCTCGGAGCCCCTATTCTGCCTCCTGGCTCCACCCAGGGAAGCTCCACATACCTGTTCTGTAGATTCGAGTTTCTAGTACATTGTCCCTTGGTACACACCTATTAGAATAGTGGGAAAAAGTAACAATATCAATTGCCAGTGAAGATATAGAACAGCCAGAACTCTCATTCATTGCTGGGGGGAACGCAAAACGGTGCAAACACTTCGGAAAACAATTTGGTGGTTTCTTAGAAAGTTGAACATATGCTTATAACATGGCCCAGAACCCACTTATATTTTCCAAAAAGATATAATATATGTGTTGTGTGTGTTTATACAAAGCTCGTACTGAAATTTTCATAGAATCTTCGTAATAGCCGAAAAGTAGAAATAAACTCAATATCTCTCTTGTGGGGAATGGCTAAACAAACTGTGGTTTATCCATACAATGAATTCCACTCAGCAACCAAGAGCAATGAGCTACTGACACAGGGAGCAACTGAATGGGTCTCCAGGGCATTGTTTTAAATGAAATGGCTGCATTATGTGTGATTCCATTTACAGAACATTCTGAAAAAGGCAACACTCCAGGGATGGAAAACAGATCCGTGGTTTCCAGGGGTGGGGAAAGAGGCTGACCACAAGGGACATGGGGATTTTAGGGGGACGATGGAACTCTTCTATATCTTGATTGTGGTAGTAGTTACACAACTGTATGTTTTTGTTAAAGCAGCAGAATTGTATGCTATAAGGGTGAATTTTGCTGAGTGCAAATTATACCCTAATTTAACACTTTTAAAAAATCATCTGAAGAAAAGATTCTGTGGCTGCAAAACAAAAGCTGGAAAATCCCCAAACTGGAGCAGACTAGAGGTCTTTTCCAATACACCAGTGTGGGCTCCTGGGAAGATCCAGCCTCTGCCCTTGACTGCTCTGAGCTGAGGCCAGGGGTTCCGTTTATGGGTCTGACACCATGTGTCTCAGTATCTGTTGGGTGCCCTGCCTGGGAGGGAGACATTCGGTCCTCTCATGCCTGCTCCTGTGTGGCCTCCACTGAACAAACACTGACCCCTGCTGTCTTCATATATTCCTCCTTCATTCCAGCTTGGTTTCAGGACCAGAAAACCATAGTCCATCTCTAGGTCTAGGGAAGTCATAGGGGTAGCAGAGATGGGGAGCTGATCTGAGGCTAGGAAAAGACCAGGCAGTCAGTGCTTCAGGGGATGGAGGCGATAATGAACTGGGCTTTTTTTTCCTGGAGCCTCAAGCTGCCTCCTGCCCCTGGAGCAGGGTAGAAGAGATAGGTCAGGGACCAGACAGAGCCCAGGTGGATAGCCCAGAGGCTCCCAAGACACATTACTGTCTATTTGCCTTGTCTAGGTTTTACTGTCCTGGCCTTGGTGTCAGAAGGGGACACCAGGGCTTCCACAGATGGGGGCAGCACTGGGGTGGGGATAGGAGGCAGACAGATAGAGAGTTTGGTGAAGTCCTGCCCAGACTTTCTGGATCTCAATCTTTCTAGGTGTTAAGTAGGGATGCCAATCACTGCTTTTCTAATTCATTCATTTATGTACTGAGTACCAGGCACTGTAGAGGTCTTTGGGAATAAAGGGCTGATTGTCACTGCTGGGATCCCTGGCTCCACAGACCTCAGAGATCCACAGTGATAATGGTACCAAAAAGCTGTGGCCACACTCAGGCCCAGTCTACCAGGAGGCCTTGGACTTGGTCTACTGTTTATGCCTACCTGGGGACCACTCAGGAGAAATGAAGGGAAGAGGGACTGGCTGGAAGCAGATGGTGGGATAGATCCTGGGATCTCTTGGCAGCTTCTCCTTGATCCTTCCATCCCGGAGTCCCCTTAAACCTGTCTTCAGATGCTTGTTCAGATGAGAGAATACCAACCTCTGGGGTGAATATGCCCAGGGTGAGGGAGGCCCAAGGGGCCAGGAACAACGTGCCTGGATCCAAGCAATGGATACATGCTGGGGCTTGCATGTATCTGCGCTTGTATGTGTGTGCATCTTTAAGGATAAGAACTCACAGTCATGTGGATCTCTGCATATGTGCACTGCCACATGTGTGTGTGGGTGTGAGTGCAGGTGTGCATCTGTGTGCATGAGCAATGTGGCCAGTGTGTGCCTCTGTGTTCTTATGTGTATACATGTGTTTGAAGCAGTGTACCCTGATACATGAGTTTACATACATATTTCTGACTCTGAAGGTACATGCAATGTGACTGTGTGTGTTGGTGAGTCTGAGTCTGTGTGTGTTAGTAAGTCTGAGTGGAGTGTGTGTGTGTGTGTGTGTGTGTGTGTGTGTGTGTGCAGAACTACCAAGATCCCTGTCTCATCTCAAGTCCCAAGAACCTTTGTCTGAGAAAGGGTCTGCTGCCCCAGCTGCCCAAGGCTGAGAGTCCAGGCAAACACACAGCTGCCTTCCTCCCCGGGCAAAGCCAGAGCCTCCCCAGGTGTCAGCAGCCACCCCAGCAGGGCAGGGCCAGGCCAAGCACAGCCAGCCAAGCACCGATGCACTCCCTTCATGTGGTGGCGTGGGCCTATTTCTGTCTTGTTTGGTTCATCCTGGCCGGGTGTTCCCGTCCAATAATGCCCTGTTTCTCCACCCGGCTATTTCGGCTGAGGAATGTGCTGTTTGTGTCTCAAGCAGAAAACCAAAAACCCCCATTATGGTTAGCTGTCCTGTGGCTTCGAGAGCCACTCATTTATTTAGGTTTCTCTTGGTCTATATTTGTCAATGGATGACAAGATGAACTCAGAAGGCAGGGGTTGGAGGGGACCAGGGCCTCTTTGGGGAGGCTGGCACATCATCTCAGGCCTCCCTTCTGCCCAGGGCAGTATTTGACTTCTCCTCCAGGAGGAGTTGGCCTTTCTGCTCTCCTCGCCACACCCTGGGCTACCCAGCACCCCTAGAACATACTTCTCCAGTGGCTGGTTGCCCCGGCCAGGCCTCTCCTCTTCCCACCTGCCTTAGCTCCACTGCAAACTCTCCCAGTGCAGGATTTTTCTAGAGTCCGGCTCCACACAGCCAGAGCAGCATTGGTACAATTAGGATGCAGAATCCAGAACAAAGCCGTCTGGTTCAAATCTTGGCTCAGCCATCTGCTGGGGGGTAGCCTCAAAGGAGTTACTCACCTTCTTTGTGCAGCCATCCCCTCCTCTATGAAATAGAAGCAATAATTTCTTTCTGATTGTAAGGCACACATTTTCACACTCTGATGTTGGTCTTACAATCAATGGTCTGACATTAAGTGATCACATTTTTTCTCCATCTTAATGGTACATCATAATGGGGTGGTAACTAGTGTTAAGGATTCTATGAAATATACCAGCACAACAGCTAATGGATGGCACACTCAAATGAAGATTGTTTGAGGAGGTTGTAATAAAGGAGCACACCGTTGTGGTCGGAGTGTAGGGAAATCACAAGTGATAGTAAAGGACCTGGGACTGGAAGAAACGCTGCTATGACTCTGGCCTCAGGAGGAAGTGGTGGGTGTGGTTACTAGAAACTCTTTTTTTTCTTTTCAGTCCTGCTCCTTCTGTAACTAGAACCTTGAAGGAAAGAGTTGAGAGAGAGAGGAGCAGCTTGAGAGCCATGACCTTCAGTGGAAAGACACGGCCTGGCCAAGGTAGACTCCACCATCTATCAGTGGCCTGACCTTGGGCAAGTTATTTAACTTATCTGTACCTCTGTTTACTCACCTGCAAAGTGGGAATCATAATGATCCCTACCTCACAGGACCATTGGAGGCTTAAATAGTAAAGATACATCAAGTATTTAGGACACCTCAACAAACACGGGCCATCATTATTATTGTCATCGTCATCATCATCATCATAGTACGGATATCTGGAGTAGGTCTCTCTGCCTGGTGTTCCAAGTCACCTTGGTCCTCATCCTAACTCCAAGACTAACTGTCCACCCTCCTCTCTGTTCTGTGAACTATTCAGTATCCCTTTAACAAATTGATTCTTTTGCTTGAGTCAACCCAGCTTGATTTCTGTTGCTTGCTACCAGGAAGCCCTAACCTTGGGGTATCACAGTAATAACACAGAATCAGGTCACCTTCCCAGCAGACACCAGTGATGATACATTTGTGGCTTGCTGCCGAATGCCAGCCCCCACTCCATGCTGTCCCACTCAGCCTCACAAGACTAGGTCACAGACGGCAACCTACCATGGAGATTCTCTGATGGAAGTGGGAAAGGTGGGTCGAGAGCCCTATTTTTTCCAGCTTTACCTCCTTAACCCTCCAGCACCTCAGTCCCAGCTTTAGATCTTCTAGAGAGCACTGGTTTTCCAACCATTGTGTCCACTGCCCACGTGGGCCAAATCGACGTCCCCAGACCATCAGTGTCACTCTATCCCCCAGCCAGAAGGAATGGAATCACACTGAAAAGCCTCGCAGAAGCACTTGGGGAATCTTCATGTACATCTCTGCTATAGAAATAAGAGCACCGACAATTCACAACCAGATTGTGACACCTACATGTTTCACAGTCTAGTAGTTATTGGAAAATGATAGACCCCACACTCTGCTGGTGCAAATATGTGTCTCTACATGCTGTGGGGTTAACCAACAACCCACCACAAGCTGAGCTGATGAGGAGGGAACCAACCCGACAGCAATTCATAATTAAGATGTAAGAATAGCAGCAACCAAAACCCAAGACCAGCCCAAGGCAGCCCCAATGGTACCCTGGTCTGGAAGGATCCTGCCTGAACATCTCGCCTCTGACGTCTTTGCCTTTGGGAACATGTGGCAGCACTTTGTGATATTGCCAGGGGTTGCCTGGCATCCTGACTTCTTAGCCAGATGCTGAGTCAGGCCTTTAGGAAGCTCTCCTAACGTGCTGATTCTCGTTTATAAATTCCAAGTCTTAGTGGCCCTTGGTGACTCACAGCTTTTATCTGTGAGTGGCTATTTGTCTATACAATTGTGTGTTATTTGCTGAAGAAAGGCTCGTCCCTTGGAAAATCACTGTTTCCAGAGCCTTGTGTTGTAGGCAAAATAGCCATAAAGTAGGAAGGAAAAGACTGGGGCTTGAAACACGGTAATACACAGTATGAGCCTCAAAGTCTCATGAACGATTGGAATGGGATGCTGTAACATGCTGATTTAGCTTCCATGGACAGAGAACTAACTCTTCTTGGTTCATGGGAGCTTCTCATGGCACCATAGTGGGGATTTCTTAGGAGGGGCCGTGGGGGCAGTTGATTCAACAGTGCAGTGATACTTTCAAGCACCCGATTCTCCTCTGTCTTCTTGGCCTTCCTTGGCCTGCTTCCTCCTCAGTGTGTTGGTCTGAGAAGCAAAGGCACAGGGAAGTTATTAGAAAATTGCCTTGGAGAGGAGACGGGAGAGAGCTTGAGAAAGTGCAATGCAAGTCCAACCTTCAGGGAGAGAGAGAGGGAAAGGAGGTTGGATAAGAGTGGCTTGGACTGCAGTGCAGTTCAACAGAAGGCTCAGCAAGGCTATCAGAGAGTCCTCCAGCCAAAGTGACCACCGTTTGATGCATCCTGGATCTCTCTGGAACCAGCCTGCCTCAGGATCCCTGCCACACTCATTCGCTGCTGGGAAGAGTAGCCTGAATGCACAGATGGCCAAGGATTTCTGGGCACAGCAGCTGCAATCTTGGTCAGTTCCCATCCCATGTTTAGAGGTCTGCAGAGGAGAATGTCTGCTAAGCTTAGGGAGGCTGCTGGCCCTTGCACTGGCACCTTCCTCATGGCCTTGTTGGAGGGTGTGCCTGCTAAGCTCTGCCATGGAGCTAAATCCCCTGATGGGTCTTCAGACCTGCCATAATGCATCTACTTGAGCAGGTCCACTTCCACCAGCTTCCCCTCCTCCCTTTCTCATCTGCCAGGCTACTTGAGCATTGCCACTTTGCTGAACATCAGACTTCCTTTCCCTAGACTTCTAACAGCCACCCCAGTAGCACTGACCCATCCCCTGAGGTCCCTGACAGGATATTACATTCCCATGCCCCAAATAAGTGCCCTCAATTCAATAAATTCTTGTTGATATAGTTTCATACTCCAGCCTCCTTGAACAAGAACCCTTAAACCCAGTCTCGGGGGCTGCAGTCTGTACCATGACATGCAGCTATTTTTTGCATCCCTTTAGGTGCCCAGGCTGGGGTTTGCCCCAGTTATCCGCCAGGCAGCCAGGATGAGGAGGTAGGGCCAGCTCCCCAGGGAAGCCCTTGCCGTGTTGGAGAGAAGCTTCTGTAGCTTCCCTCTTATGAGGGAAGGACAGTCATTTCTACAACTCCCAGAGCCCAAGTGGTTGCAGAATCCACGTTCTCAGAGGCATCTGTCCAGATGTCCCCATGCCGTATTTCAGGATCCAGGTTTTCCCACCAGGGCCTTGGCCTTTGCGTAACAGAACCACATTGGCTGAGTAACCCAACATCTCCGCGGTTGTACACTTCTAACAGTCCTCCGCCTTTCGCTCAGCTGTCTGCCCTTCCTGGGTAGGTGATAAGGGTCTCCTTGTGATCTACCACCTAAAGCATCTGGGTTCTACCCTGCGCTATGGACTGCCTGTGAACCTCCCTCTTATTCTCCTTCTGAAAGTCTGCAGGGGTGAAACAGCTTAGCACTAACCAGTCAACTGTCCTCACAGGCACTGTTTGCCCCATGTTTCTCAAATGCCTGAACCACCACACGTGGCACATTTCCCTCCACCAGGATGCTTCCCCAGGTCGTCCCTGGTGAATTCTTCAGTAATCGAGCCACCGCCTTGTGTCAGGGGCTATCCATGTCCCATCTACCCACTCAGATGGCATCCTCTTCTGCCACAGGCTGGGTTAACGAGTCTCAAATCCTCATTTTTCTACTTCTGTTCTCAGATCACTCCTGGCACCACTGGAGTTAGCTTCCAAAAAGTGAAGGCCAAGGTGATGGGGGAGGGGCGGGGGAGAAAGGAGAGTTGGGTGGAAGTGTCCCAGATGGCTGTGCAGCCTTGGTGGGTTGGACAAGGTCATAATACAGTCCTCAGTGCAGTGAGCCTGACGGGATACCACTGCCACACATCGACTGGGAGCAGCCAGTGGGAAGCGTGACTTTGGCATAAATGTGACAAAAGATTTCAGAGCAGCCAGCGCTCCTGGTTATTAAGCTGTCTTTAGTTGAAGGTCTATGAGGCCCGTTCTCATGGCTGCTACACTGAGGCTGGGTCCTTTTGGCTTCTCAGAATGACAGTAGCATTGGTTGAAGTTCCTCATTTCATTGTTCAAGTTTTCCAGGATACTGAGTAGATGCTTTCCTCTTGGTAAAAGGTGTTCCTTGCCTCAGTGGACCAAATTAGGACATATGTCCACCTCTAGAGCTACACAAATTTCACAGAATGCCACATGCTGATCAGCTCAGATAAGCAGGAGTCCACTCCTGAAGCCAGCAATGGAATGAGTGGATTTCTGATCAAGAGGTGAACTGTAGGGAGGAAAAGAAGGGCAACGGGATCTGGGAAGGCAACCAATGGTGTCTACTACAGAAGAGAGCTTAGAAAGGAAAAACTCCTTTTTCTCAGAGATAGGGGTACAGAGTTCTAGAGTGAAGATGGAAATTGATGTGGCCAGAACTTCGTCGTGAATTCTGAGAGAGACAGAACTGGGACTCATGTCAGGCCCTTCCAGAGGGGGTTACACACCCATCCAGTCCTGAGAACCTTGAAGTGCCCAGGGCTGAGCCCAGCCAGGGCATCTCTGTACTGGCCTGGCATGAGCCGTCGCTTCTCAGAGTTCCCAGCTTGGCTTGTCATTTGGTTTCCTATGTCCCACCTGAGTTCTGGCCATTTCTCCCTGGAACACTGCATTGGCACCCAGGAGTGAACTCACAGCCAACCCCAGTGAGATATTTTTAGAGCCATTAAATGCAGCAATAACTCCTCACTTTCTTTTAAGGCTCATTTCCTATTTCTCTATTAAAAGGAATAAAGATTCATCCTGGAAGGCTGCCCAACACCCTTTTTGGGAAAAGAGGTAGAACTGGACACCAGGCAGCCCTGGCCAAGGTCAGATGAAGTTTGCCTGTAATCCTGCGGGAGGCTTGTCTGATGGGGCAGCCACCGGCTCAGCCAACTCAGCAGAAGCCATGCCTGAGACCCTTCCCCTGCAGCCTGGGAGAAGGTGGCTCAGCAAATGGGTGTCATAGGGCCTACCATTCCCATGCGGCAGGGCAGGCAGCATCATCTGCACCTTATTCACACTCCCGCAGTTACCTCCAAATCACTTCCCATAGCCCTGCCAGAAATTCTTACTTTAAGCCTTTTGTATTGTTGGTAAGCACGGGGTTAATTCTTTCCTTGGACATAGGATTTCGTCTCTGCAGAAACAAAAATACCCAGTTTTAAAACACCCCTTTAAAACAGAAATACCCAGCTGGGCGTGGTGGCTCATGCCTGTAATCTCAACACTTTCAGATACCCAGATGGGAGAATTCCTTGAGGCCAGGAGTTCGAGACCAAGCTAGGCAACATAGTGAGACCCTGTCTCCACCAAAAAATAAAAAATCCCTACCCCCATCTTCCTCCCCTCCACCCCTCAAAAACAAAAAACAGAAAACTTCCTAGAAAAGAAGATCCAACAACTGCCTCTCAGCATATCAGTGTGTCTTAGCTAGGAATGAGTATTGAATCTGAGCTGGAAGGCCTAGGTTTGAATCCCACATCTGTCATTCATAAGCTGAGTGATTAAAAGATTTTTTTTTACTTTTTGTTTGGAAACAATTTTATACTTACAGAAAAGTTGCAAGCATGCTGCAAAGCACATACTCTTTACCCAGGTTCATTCCTTGTTAATATATTTTTAAAAAACTAAATTGTATTGTACATAATATATTGTACATATAAGATGTGCAAAAATGATGCTATGAGATACCTATAGATAGAAAATGATTACTACAGTGAAGCAAATTGACATGTCTATCACCTAACATAGTTACCTACTTTTTTGTGACCAGCGCAGCTACCATCTACTTACTTGGCAAAAATCCTGAATACAATGCACTATTAATGATATTACTCATCTCCTACATTACATCTCTAGACTTCCTCATCCTATGTGTCTGCTACTTTATATCCCTTGACCTACATCTTCTACTTCCTCTCCCCACCCTGCCCCTGGTTATCACTGTTTTATTCTCTATCTTATATATTTAATTTTTTCCCCACATGTAAGTGAGATCATGCAGTGTATGTCTTTTGTTGTCTGGCTTATTTCGCTTAGTGTAACGTCTTCCAGGTTCATTCATGTTGTAGCAAATGCCAGGATCTCTTCTTCTTCTTTTCCTTTCTTTAGTTCTTTTTTTTTTTTTTTTTTTTTTTTGAGACAGAACCACTCTGTTGCCCAGGCTGGAGTGCAATGGCGTGATCTCGGTTCACTGCAACCTCACCCTCCCAGATTCAAGCGATTCTCTTGCCTTCTTGCCTCAGGCTCCTGAGTAGCTGGACTATAGGCACGTACCACCACGCCTGGCTAATTTTTGTATTTTTAGTAGAGACAAGGTTTCACCATGTTAGTCAGGCTGGTTTGGAATTCCTGACCTCAGGTGATCCGCCCACCTCAGCCTCCCAAAGTGCTGGGATTACAGGCGTGAGTCATAGCGCCCAGCCAGGAGGTCCTCTTTCTTAAAGGCTTAAAAATATTGTTATATATATATATATATATATACATATATATATATATACACACACACACACACACACACACATATATATATATAGAACACATATACAATAATGTGTCTATACTACACTTTCTATATCCATTCACCCATTAACAGACACCCAGGTAATTTTCCTGTCTTGACTACTATGAGCAATTCTGCAATGAACATGGGAGTGCAGATATTCTCACAAAGTGGTGATTTCACTTCCTTTGGATATATATACACAAAAGATGGATTGCTGGATTGTATGGTAGCTCTGTTTTAAATTTCTTTAGAAACTTTCATACTGTTTTCCCGTAATGGCTGTACTTATCTAGCATTCCCACTGATAGTATACAAGGCTACCCTTTTCTGTACACCCTTGCTGACACTGGTTATTGCTTGTCCTAAACATAAGACCCTGAAATCACAAGACTCCTAGAAGGAAACATAGGGGAAAGCTTGATATTGGCCTTGACAATAATTTCTTGGACATCACCCCAAAAGCTCAGGCTACAAAGACAACTATAAAGAAGTGGGACTACATCAAACCACAAAGCTTCAGGACAGCAAGGGAAATAAGCAACAAAATGAAAAAGCAGCCTGTGGTTTGGGAAAAAATATTTGCAAATCCTAGATTGGATAAGGCATCATTCTCTGAAACTCATAAGGAATGCATGCAACTCAATAGCAAGAAAAGATACAACCCAATTAAAAATTGGGCAAAGGACCTGAATAGACATTTCTTCAAAGAAGACATAAAAATGACCAAGAGGTTTATTAAAAGATGCCCATATCATCACTAGTCATCAGGGAAATGCAAAGCAAAATTGCTAGGAGATGTCACCTGCTAGGAGAGCTCTCATGGAAAACAGACAATAATAAGCTGAGTGATTCTGGGCAAATCGTGTGTCTTATGTGAATCTCAGTTTTCTTGCATATCCATTGGGAACACTAGTCTTTGTAGGGCCTCCCTCCTGGGGCTCTTGTGAAGATCAGATTAATGGTTGTATTTATTTATTTATATATTTTGATTTCTATTTTAGAGACGGGGTCTCGCTCTGCTGCCCAGGCTGGAGTACAGTGGTGTAATCACAGCTCACTGCAGCCTCAGTCTCCCAGGCTCGTGATGCTCCTGCCTCACCCTCTCAAGTAGCTGGGACTACAGGCATGGGAGTTTTGCCATGCCCAGTTAATTTTTGTATTTCTTTTTTTTGTAGAGACGGGGGTTTTGCCATGTAGTTCAGGCTAGTCTCGAACTCCTGGACTCAAACAATCCACCCTCTTCAGCCTCCCAAAGTGCTGGAATTACAGGCATTAGTCACGGCGCCTGGCTGGATTAATGGTTTTAAAAAGTGTTTTAGAAGCTGTGAAACTGTATTTATCAGGTTAGGTTGACATTAAATACTCTAGAAAATGGCCTAGTACATATAAAATAATTTTGAAAGTATTCTAAAAAATAATAAAACCTGAAGTAATAATCTGGAAAATAAACCAGAGACTATGAAATGAAATCCTTTGCTGTGAACTTTGCCAAATACAATTTTTAAAAAGCATTACTAGGAAAATGAAATGAAGAACATCCAAACTTATTTGAATCCTGTTCAATGAGGTGAGGCCATTGCTCAGACCCTCAGATACCACAGCAATACCAAATTGCTATAGGTTATCACTAAGCATTACTCGCAGTGTCTACCTTTGCTTGTGGTGGGCCAGTTACAAAGCTCTATGGCTCTGCACGGGTTCAGGAACACACTTGAGGGGCGCTGCTCTAGATATAAGCTCTTGGTGGGCAAATCCTGAGTTCACCTAACAGGGAAATACCTGGAAATACCCAGCTCAGCAACCCTCCATAAGGGAGATACCAGATTCTGGAGAAGGCTGGCTAATAAATAATGGAGTCTTCCAGCCTTGACCTGAAAACATGCAAAGGCAAAGCTCTCCAAGCCATTAGTGAAATGTTTACCCCCAAGTCAGAGACTTGCCCCTAAAGACATATATTTTGGGTTTTCTCTTTTTCCAGATTCCACGTGTCTCCCTCTGCCATCCCATCCTCACATGCCACAGCCACTCACTCACATTTATGGCTTTTGTCTACTCAAGTCTATATTAATTAAAAAGTAGGCTCAAGATAGGAGAGCCAAGTGTCTTATTTCATAAAGCAGATAATGTTTGAGATTTTAATTTACAAGGAGAGGGGAGAGCAGGGCCTGTCAGCAGCAGAAACAGCCACAGAAAGCACCTTTAGCTTCTGAATCTGGTATCTCAAGACTCTCCAAGTTGCCATAAATTCTGATAAAATGTCTTCCCAGCGGCAAAAGATAATTTTTATAAGCTTTTGGAAGGGACTAATAAAGCAGTAATCTACCGTCTTCCATTATTTAAAGACCTGGCTTGAGGGATGTGATTTGTAAGGGTTTTTATATATAAATATATAGACATATATTAATTATATGTCTCAATCCATCAGCCTCTGTGGAAAAGAATTGTGGCAGAGCTTTGGTCTGCTCGGGACTGGCCTCTTTCCTGGGCTGGACCTGGGAAGGTCTGTCTTTGAGACCTACCCTTGCTGATGCCCATGCCTCTAGGAGAAGTGATCAAAGGTGTTAGTGCAAACAACCTTCATCTCCCCCCTGGCCCCCTGTGATAACCTTAGGGTTATAATACACGTCTGACAAACATGATTCCATTGTGACCAGGCCTGGTGGCAATGAGGCTGGCTTAGTCATCATGTGACAACCAACACATGTTGGGGGATTTCCCCTCTCTCCCTGGCCTGAGTATTCTAGCTCTGGTGTTATCATGCAGATGCCAATCTGAGCAGTCAATAACAAGCTTAAGCTTGGAGCCAGAGAAGTCAGCTCTTGCATCTTACTCCAAGAACCTGGGTTCTCTGCCTGGCTGCAGGATTTATAGGTCTTACTCTACAAGCACATTGAAGGCTCACATAAAGCAACTGCAATGCTCCTGGGAAAGCATGGTGTCCAAATCCCAGCCCATGAGCTTCTCTACGTCACCCAAGCCAAGAGGTAAAGAGCTCGAAGATGTTCCTCAAACCAGGGTTCCCCAACCCCCTGGCCATGGACCAGTACTAGTCCCTGGCCTAGTAGGAACAGAAACAGCAGGAGGTGAGTGCAGGTGAGTGAGGGAAGCTTCGTCTGTACTTTTAGCTGCTCCCCATTGCTCTCATTAACTCCTGAGCTCTGCCTCCTCTCAGATTGGGGTAGCATTAGATTCTCATAGGAGCATGAACCCTATTGTGAACTGTGCATGCGAGGGATCTAGGTTGCATGCTCCCCGTGAGAATCGAATGCCCATGGTACTGTCTCCCATCACCTCCAGATGGGACCGTCTAGTCGCAGTAAAACAAGTTCAGAGTTCCTGCTGATTCTACATTATGGTGAGTTGTATAATTATTTCATTATCTATTACAATGTAATAATAATAGAAACAAGGTACACAATAAATGTAATGCACTTGATTTATCCCAACGCCATTTCCCCCCATCCTGGCCCATGGAAAAACTGTCTTCCGTGAAACCCATTCCTGGTGCCAAAAAGGTTAGGGTCCACTGTCAGAGGTTGTCTCTCTGCATTTGCCACATTTTCCAGTGTCCTGAACCTGGCCTAGGGGACCCAGCCCCAGGAAGAGACCAGCACAAGTGGTGGCATTTCATCCGTGAGCTCTTCTCCCTCTAATCTTGTGACTTATGAACCCAGTGTATAGGTGAAGAAATTGAAGTTGGATTACTGAAGTCCAAAGTACACAGTTCCAAAGTTGAAGCCAGGATTCCAATTTAGAACTGGCCAATCCCACAGCTTTCCATGCGTTCTAGATAGAAAAAAATAAAGAAAAAAAAAAGGAGAGGGAAAGGATTGCATCATTTTAATTAGCCACTTAAGCTAGTTGCAATTGTGTCAAGGGAGGGGGCACGGAGAGAAAGCTTGTGTAGGAAATAACCCACACAAGTAAACAGCAGGCGCAGAAGACCCTGGAGGCTCTGCAAAGACCCCATGAGAGACCACGAGTGGCAGGTAGCTGGAGAGCCCAGGGCTGAAACCCGAAAAGCAAAATAGGAGAGAACATCTGGCTGCAAATTCCAAAGCAAGAGGGGTCCTCAGCTCAGTAGGAGAGGCTCAGCCTCCAGAGACTGCCACTGGCTTTGTCCAAGCCCACACTGGGCCAAAAACAGTTCTGGTTCTGGGACAGGCAATCTGGCTGAACCTGGAGCTTGGACCTCATCTCAGCACCTGGCACTTTATCTCTGCGGCTGTTGTGGGAGAACATTTTACAGCTTCAGGACTCAGGTATAAAGAGAGACCTTGAGGAGCATTCTGAGCCGCTGAGGAGAGAAGGGAGGAGAAGGAGGAATCACATAGTCATGAACACCAGTGGGCTGGCTTCCCATGATACCCAAATTCCTCCCCGAGAAGCCCAGGCACTGGAGCACAGGCAGCTGAGGTCATGGGCAAAGGCTCCCTCACAACTCCTGAACTTCCAGATTTCTTGAAAGTCATCAGTAACCTTCCCACCTTGGCTTCTACCACCACCCCTACCCACTGAATTTTAAGAATTGCACAATGTCCCAATTGCCTGAATTAAGATCTTTTTTTTTTTTTTTTTTTTACTGGAAATACCTACAGCAGCTCCTGTCCCCCTGGCTGAAACTTGAGTGAGAAGGGGGCAAAATCCAAATACCCTGAGGATAAATTTCTGCCACTGAAAAGGATGGAAGCTTCATTTAGTTTTGGAAGAAGAAGATTACCCCCTTTTCACACCAGAGTACACAGACAGATCGTCATACCTAGTGCTTGCTATCAGAGAGCTGGGGTCCTCATGAGTTGCCCACTTCTCTTACCTGATCATGGGTCTTCATACTGACAAGGAACATTCACAACCACCAATCCCATCAGCAAGCTTTGCGAGGTGGATATGACCCCTAGAGGGCAGATTGGAAACGTGAGTCCCTGGAACACCAGCAACAGAAGCCAAGTGCTTGGACCCTGTCCTAGTTAGTTCAGGCTGCCATCCCCAAATATCATGGCTGTGTGGGCACAAACAACAAAAACATATTTGTTCCTGGTTCTGGAGGCTGGAAGTTCTAGATCAGAGTCCAGCATGGCCATTTCCGGGGTACGAGCTCTTTCAGGCTACCTTCTCACTGTGTCTCCACATGGCCTTTCCTTGGCTTGTGCTTGAGAAGAGAGAGAAAGAGAGGGCTCTCTGGTGTCTCTTCTTCAAAGGGCACTAATCCTATAAGATCAGGGCCCACCCTTAAGACCTATTTAACCTTAACTACTCCTTCAGAGGCCCCATCTCCAAATACACATCTCTAGCCCACTCCTGGTTTTATCACACTCGAAAACTGGGTGCAGTGGGGAAAGACATCAGATGAGGGTGAAAAGAGAAAGAGAGAAAGGCAGAGGTGAAGGTTGTAGTGTAATTCCAGGCCAAGTCAAAAATGTTGCTGCTTTCCCAAGCCTCAAAGTAAAACCTTCTGATACAGCAAATCAGCAGAGGTCACACATGAGCAACACGTGGCAGCTTCTACTGGTTTACACAGTATCTCCTAGAAATCAGAATGTGTCATCAACATACAAAGATCGGAAGACTTCCCATAAAATCCTGGGCTCCTGACTTCGCTTGAAAACTCAGAAGGTCTTGTTTCACTGGGCCTGCAATGTCAACCTAGCAACCATTAACCTGAATTCTGGAGCAGTTCCTTCTGATGAAGCATCTGACTTATTCTCTAGCTCACCCCGTCCTCACCACTGGCCCTGGGCCTCCCTGGCTCCCTCTGGGCGCATATTTGCCCCATGGGTGGGAGGAAGACAGGGCGCCACAGGGCAGCCCGGCCTCCGTGAGCTTCTTTGCAGAGGTTACAGCACAGCATGGGTCCTCTTTGATTCCAGGGCTGCTCATCCAACGTCCAGCTGCTCCTTTCTTCCATGACAATATTGCATAATTCACATGAAAGCGGATTAATATACAGTCAGGAAATTCAGACACTTGATACGACTTCTAAGAGCCTCTTTATTTGTATGAAAAAAGAGATCATCCTGAAATATTCTCTTCCCCTCCCCTTTGGGGTTTGAAGATCATCCCCCAAGACTCTGTCCTACTGACCATTTGGACAATGACCAGAGAATCCTGTAGGCTGAGGGCGGGCAGCTTCCTGGGCACCCCATGCTGGCTACAGGCTTCCCAAGCCTTCCATGTGAAGGCCCAATCTTGACGTTTATTTATTATTAAAAGCTTCATCTCTAGCTCTGAATCCTTTGCTGTGTTTTGGCTCTCGCCTGAAGTCTCTCCCACAACCCAGCTCCTCTGATCATTTGTGTCAGAAAGTTTCCTCTCTTGGCCCAGAGGGAAACAAGCCTGATACCCCATAGAGCTGCTCAGCCTAGAGAAAATGGAGTGGAGGAAGTAGGAATGGATTTTGCCTCTGCCGACGAGTCTCCCTGCTCCTGGGCTGCATGACCTTGTGAAAGGTGCTTGCCCTCTCTGGATTTTTGATTGTCCTATTGTCAAGTGGGTGTTTGAAGAACCTTGAGAAAAATTTACTGTGATTGTGAATGGGGAAAAATTTTTGAAAAATATAAAATGCTATATAGAAGTAATTAACAATGCTGAACTGGTCAGGGCCCCAAAGGAAACAGTGCAACCAAATTGAGTAATGGGAAGTGAGGTTAGTTAGCAAAGGGACTGTTTTCAAAGGCATGGGCAGGTGTGAGGATGCTGAAAAAGCAAGGGGCAGCACCTAGGGGCTGGAATCCATTGAGGTGGACTCGAAGGAGCAGCTGTTACGGAATGCAGGATGCGGCTTTACAGAGAGGGCCACCTTCAATACAGGGTACAGCCAGTGCATGGTGACCCAGGCGTGGGGGAGCTGGAGGGTTAAATAAATAAAATAAATAAAAACCAACCTGCTTTTCCTTGCACCTTCCACAAGCCCATTGGGACCTTGCATTGGCCAAACCCAACCAGAAGCTAGAGAGCGAGGGAACCCTTGTTGCTGTTCATAGACTCCATTCTCTCAAGCCAGAAAGCAGGTATAGAGGGTGGAGATTCGGTCTGGAGGCAGGGGGAGGGGGCAAATGGAACAGAGCTGGAACCATCTGGACCAAATGCCTGTCACTCACTGTGTTTTCTGAAAGTGCACCAGACACCACAGCGATGCTTTGTATCATTGTCTCCCTGACCCTTCTCATCAGCCCTACAAGGTAGGAATCTCTTATCCCCACTTTACAGATGAGCAGGCTGTGGCCTAGATACACTAATTCATATGCCCAGGATCACTCAGCCACTACCTGGTAGATGCAGGAGGTGAACCCGGGATTCCAGACTCCTTGAGCACATTACTGCATGGCCTCTCAAGGAGAGAGAAAGAGATATATGTTGGATCATCATTCTGGGTCACAGCACCGGACTAATGTCTTCTGTGTTGTTCAGTATTCAAGTATCAGTGCCCGTGCTTGGCACCATGGACGTGTGTTGTGTTGGCCTCAGGCTGCTCATAATGTAATCGTGAGCTCCGTGGAGGTAGGAAGCACAGCCAGGTGGACAGGCACGGGAGGTGGGTGAGGCGAACCACGCAGTAGAATATCTCGCTTGGAGGCTAAGGAGCTCTGGGAAGTGAGAAGACAGCCAGCCCCAGATGACCCCAGGGCTTGGAGACTTGGGCTGACAAAAGCGAATCACCCGGGACTGCCTATGTGGAGTGAGAGGAGTGGGTTGGAAGGGGATGGAGATGAAGAGGTTTTTCGAGGTACCTGTGGAACATGCAACTGGGCATGTCCATCTGTGGCTGGGCTTCAAGGAAGTTATTTAACTTCCATTCCCCAGAGCACTAAAGAAGCAGGCTGCCTTCTCTTATTTTTGTTGCTATGTGGATTAATATGGAGGACCTAGGGAGGATGAAGCCTAAATCTAGAAGGAGCCCATGTCCCTATCACCATGTGGATGTCATCTATCTACCAGAAACTCTTGCCTTAGACTAATAATGGAAGTGAGAAATAAGTTTTTATCATGTCAAGACACTGACATTTTAGTGTGTGTTTTTTTTACAACAGCCAGAATTAACTCACAGATACACAGAGTTTTCACATGTGACTCCTATATATAAAAAGGCTCTGCAAGATGGGAAGCTCAGAGCTTCCTTAGAGAAGAACCTTCTGTCTTCTAAGAGCAACTCATCTAAACAAGACAGAAAGAACCTCATCTTCTAAATGAGACTTGGCTCTAGCCAGGTTGAGACTAGGTGAGGCCAGGCTGGAAAGGCATTTAGATCCTAGAGCTGGGATACCCAGGAGATCAGCTTCTCTGAGCAGTCAGTGCAGGTGAGTTCCCTGTTCTCCAGGCATGCAGAAGTGGCTGAGGCTTGGGTGTTCCATAACTTCATCTGGTTTTAATATCAAGCTTAGAGGTGCAATGACAGTCAGCCGGCAGGAAATTTATGTCCAATGCCCTCGTTTTCTTACTGCATATTGATTAAAGTAGCTCTTATTCAGCTAAGTCTCCAATGGCAGAGGGTGTTTTTTTTCCCCCTCAAAATGAAGTCATTTTTTGTTACTTAATTGAGACCCATCCTACTTCCTCCTGCTCTACTGCTGGCCCCACCACTGCACTCCCAGGATGAAGCCCCAGAAAAACTAGTGGGGCCGCAGCCAGGGTTTCTCAAACCATGGCCTAATTCAGTGCTATTTGATATTCCTGCAAACCCAGGACCCACACGATGTGCTGGGGCAATATTTGTTTGAAAAAGACATTTCCTCCCACTTTGTAATGCAAGCCTGGGACCAAATGAAATGCATGGATTTTCTGCAAATCTGGAGTGTGAAAGGATCCAAGAGAGGATAGCTTGGAACTACATAGATTCTCTACAGTTTCTCTATCCATGAAATGGGCATGCCTGTATGTTACCTGGCCATCTCAAAACACACTTAAGAAATAGTGAAAATGTCTTTGTCAGTAAGGAATGCTCCAGACTTCAAGGAACAGCTTACTACCTGTGATCTAAATTAATAGAGGATTTTCTCCCACAACAAGATATTTAAAGAATGGCATGTGGGGGCATTGGTTTGGCTACTCATTTATGTGGTCAAGGTCTAAGATCTGTTTCATTTTTCAGTTCCACCATCCTTAGCATATTGACTTTGGACCACATGTTTTTGCTTCCTGGTCCCAAAATGGCTGCTGGCTCTCCAGTCTTCACATCTGAATCCAATGGAGAAAAAAAGAGGATCAAGGCAAAATCTTTGTTCTAAGGAGATTGCATCTTTGTACTGGTTAAGGTAAGCCTCCCTTACCAGATGGCTCCTTACTTGTCAGGGATTGGAACTGGATCAGCAGGAGGGAAAGGGACATGAGTGGTGGCTTTGAATAGGCAAAGGGTAGCTTTTGCCACAAAACCACAGACTAAGAGGCAAGACGAGCTTAGTTCTAGTCTTGGTTCTGCATTGAGGATGACTATGTGCCTTGGTTCTGCATTGAGGATGACTATGTGTCTTTGGGCCCCGTCCCTGACTTCTCTGGGCCTCAGTTTACCTTTTTTACTAGGACAGAATTGAGCTCAGAGATCTTTAAGGGTATTCCCTTTAAGTCTGTGGCTCTGTGGCTATGGTCTGAATGTGCTGGCTCAATAGTGGCATCCTCAGCAGAGGAAGCCCATCAAGTCTCAGTGGAGAAAGTTGGATGCCCCCCCTTCTGTGTATGCCTCCTACTACCCTGCAGTGGCAAATTCATCTGCCCCTAGGTTCTCTCTCCAGGATCAAATTCATTGGGGTTGATCTCAGAGAGTTAAACCTGAGAGACTGCAGGGGGAGCCAACACATGCTTAGGCCCAGCAGTGCTGGATTCTAGTCCTAGGGACACTTTCAGCTTGCTGAGTGATCTTGGATCAGTCTCCAGCCTTCCCCTTGCCTCAATTTCCCCATTTTTTCAGGGAGGGGGCTGCACAAGATGACCTGTACTGGGCTTTATAGCGCTAAATGGCATCTGAGAGGGTCAAGGAGGAAAACAAAAAGGAAAGCTGAGGTCTGCATTCCTGGGTCTGCAGAAGCCCTGGAGGTGGGGTGGCATAATCAGGGCTGCCATAGACAAACAGGGAGCCCTCCTTAACGAAGGAGCCAGAGTTTCTCTGAGCTAACAGTTCCTAGTTTCAGCCAGGACCATACACTGATGGTTCTCAGAGCCCCAGGGAACCAAGGGCAGACCCTCTGGTTATTTTTAATCCTTGCTCAGTTCATGTTTTGCAGACCTCTCAAAGCATGGCCTGGAGACAACCCTGTTCTCCTAAACTCAGGGTGTAAGCATTCATTCTAAGAATACTTGGCAATGATCCATATCCCTGTATTTTTCACATTCCTCCCTTCCCCCTCCCTCCTTCCTTTTTTCCTTTCTCTCTCCCTCCCTTCTCCCCTTTCCTTTTCCCTTCCTTTTTCCCTCCGTCTCTTCTTTCTTTTCCTTCTCTTATATCTCTCTTCCTTCTTCCCTCCATTCCTTCCTTCATTCATTCATTTCTTCCTCCCTCCCTTCCTCCCTTCCTTTCACCAAAATATGTTGCCCAACTACTGCATGCCAGGTGCCGAAGATACACTGACAAACAAGGTTGACATAGTCCCTGCCTTCCTGGAGGTGAAAATGGGGAGACAGTCATTGAATCGACATTTCGTATCTGTGTATGTTGATGGTTAAAAATGGAGGCAGAAAGAACTATGGGAGCACAGATAAGCACCAAACACAAAGCCAGGGAGAAAGGAGGCAGAGAAGCCTTCCTGGAGGAAGTAGCATTCAAGTTGAAACCTAAAGGATGAGGAGGAGTTAGCCAGGAGTACTTGGGCCTGGTGCACCCACCCTGCCACTGACGTGGGGTTGCCAAGGGCTCACCACCGCCCCTCTCCAGGAGAGCATCTGACCAGGCAGGGAGCCACTTCACCCGATTTCCTGAGAAATTCTGTGTTCCCCCCACTACCACCCAGAAGGGCAGAATTTAGTCAGTGACTGATGTGAGGTTTCAAAAGCCCAGTCTCCCTGCCCGAAGGTGGAGAAAATCTGGTGCTATCCACTCTCCAGGTCCCTGTGGGGTCAGGCTGAGGCTGGACTCTTCCTGAATGCACAGTGCTGCACAACCTCTTCTCTCACTCTCTGCCTGCTTGCTCCTGGGAACCACTCCTCGGAAAGCCACTTGTACAAGAATCTCCATGTCCATCTCTTTTTGGGGGACTTACCGTAAGACATCAGGTGACCCAATGCTCCCGCAAAAGGAACCACATACATAAAGCCCCCAAGAGAGAATACGGGAATTTCAGGAGAGCAGCAAGCAAATCAGGGTGGCTGGACTGAGTGAGGAGGAAGGGTGCTGAGCCTAGAAGGTGCCAACCCACCCTGCAAGGACCAGAGTTTCCACCCTAGCTGCTCTCCTGACCCAGGCCTGGTGAGGTGTCAGTTGGAACCTACCTCCTCCTTCTGTACTGCCTTGGTTTCCACAGGTACAAGCAAGCCCAGTCCCAAGAGGGAGATTTAAAAAAGAGGGAGCATCCAGAAGAAACCAGAGGTGTGCCTTGCTGACAAGATTGCACCAAACATTTTGCAGTCCCTGTGGATCCATAGCAATGCATGATTGAGAGGTTCAGCCATGACTGGTTACTTTCCCAGTAAGTGCTGCCCAAGGTCATGTGTGTCCTAGGGAAACAGCCATTGCCAGCCTGAGTCCCAAGGCTTGCTGCCTGGCTCTGAGACATCTTCCTCAGCTTCCAGCCCTCTCCTCACTCAGGAAGAACAGCATCCATATAGTGGAGGGCAGACAGACATACAACACAGGCAGAAGGAACAATAGTTATGAGCCTATGCTATGGAATCAGATTGTATCAGTCAGCTATTGCTGTAATAATGCTGTGTAACAAACAACCACAAAAATCTCAAAACAGGAAGCATTATTGATATGACCTATAACAATAAGTATTAATTTAGTTGATACCCCTGTGGGTTAGCTGAAACAGTTCCACTGACCTTTAGCTAAGATTGTTTGTATATTAGTGGCTCAGCTAGGAATCACCTGATCCAGGAAGTAGAGCTGGGTCTATACTACCTGAAGATCTGTACATCTGTTCCTCTTGTCTGTTATCCTCCTTGGTCCAGTGAGCTAACCAGGGTACAATCGAAACATTAAACCTCTTAAGGCCTACACTCAAAGCTGTCACACTGTCACTTCCGTTTCATGATCTTGGCCAAAGGAAGTCACATACTTGAGCCCAAAGTCAAGGATGGGGATATTTACTCTACCCCTTTACTGAGTAGTACTGTAAAGTTACAACAAAGGGTAAGAAATCAGGGTCAATAAAGTTTCTTGTATTTTGTAAATAATGTAAAGGGTAAAAAAATCAGGTTTCAGACTATTTCTTTGGAATTGTTGTTCTACCAGTTATGAGCTGTATGACTGAGTAAGTTACTTAACGTCTCTGAGCCTTCCTTTTCTTTTTTCTTTTTTGAAGGGAGGGGAATATAGGGATTCATTTATTACTTTTTTGTTTACAAACAAAGGAACCCAATAAATCTTCTATTTATTTCTTATAAAAGATTATTAAGTTACATTTAAAACAAAAACACAAGACAAAAAATACCAAATCAATTCCTACAGACAACACAAAAAAGAGAGAAAAGCAGATTCTTTTCCCTGCTTTCAAGCTTTATTACACAGGTTCAAAAATGATGATTTTATGCCATCCTTAAGTTAAAGAACGTACTGCCATGCTTCTCTGAACTGAATCTTAGGACATGTTGATGTTGCCAAGTCAAATTTAAATATAGTCCCAATGACATCACAGTTTACCAATGCATATGCCAGAATTAAGAGCGAATAGGGGAAAAACCCCAAATGTCTTAGAATACAGTTTAATCAAATGAGTTAAATGAAATAAGAAACGTTTAATTTGGTAGGCTATCCTGTTAAATAATGAGTTTTCCTTTTCTATAAAAGAGAAATAATGATGGTAGCTTCCTTTGTGGTAGTTGTGAGGACCCGATTAATGCAGAGAAAGTAGGTAAGTCATTGTTCTGTAAAGTTAGTTATCTTATCACCAAGAAATCCTACAACCATGAGGAACCATCCTTACGGCAGAGCCAGCTCTGGGGTAGCAGAAAGAAACAGAACTCTGATCCTCGATGAAATTATTGAACTGCTTGCTAGAATGGAATGACTAGAAAACCTCAAACACTAGACTTCTGTAAGCATCAACATTCTTTTACTGTTTAAACCAGCGTGGTCACTTTTCCATTACTTACAACAAAAAAACCCCTTCTGATAGAGACTTAGACTTCTAATGTTTTCAATCTTTTTTCTTAAACTCCAGTTCTTTTCAAAATGAATACCTCTTGAAAAGAAATAGCCATCTTCTCAGAATGAACATCTCTTGAAATGAAATACTCAGCTAATAATACTATTAGCCATTTTACTAATAGTTTCACAACAATTTACTTTTCTTTCATTAAATGCAAGCTAAACATATTCAATAGCTTTTATTCAAAGTAACATAAATACATAGTAGGAGCCCACTGTTATAACCTGCTTACGTTTGGATCTGTCTGCCTGTCTCCTATTGATCTACCTTCCTTTCTATCAGTGCATATGTGAAGAAGAACGGGTGAAGCAACATGCACTAATGTGAACAATGGTTATTTAAAATAATTATTGCTTTGATTTTTATTTTTTACATGTTAAAGTTTCTTGTATTTTGTAAATGAACACGTAACTTTTTATTTTACAAAAAAATAGTTTTTGGTAAATTTTTTGGTACAATGTTCTTTCACAAAATCTAAACTGCTGACATAATAAAGACAAAAGCTGCCCACTATTTACAATAGTAAAGACAAGGAACCAACATGAATGATCATCAGTGACAGACTGGACAAAGAAAATGTGGCATAAAACACCATGGAATACTATGTGGCCATAAAAAAGAATGAGTTCATGTCCTTTGCAGCGACATAGATGAAGCTGGAAGCCATCATTCTCAGCAAACAGGAACACAAAACGAAACATCGCATGTTCTCACTCATAAGTGGGAGTTGAACAAGGAGAACACATGGGCACAGGGAGGGGAATATCACACACCAGGGCCTGTCAGAGGGTAGGAGGAAGGGGAAGGAGAGCATTAGGACAAATACCTAATGCATACAGGGCTGAAAACCTAGAAGACGGGTTGATAGGTGCAGCAAACCACCGTGGCACACTGACACCTATGTAATAAACCTGTACATTCTGCACATGTATCTCAAAACTTAAAGTAAAATTTTTTAAAAAGACAAAAGCTGCCATTAATTGAGTGCCCTCCACATTCTAGATCAGTCCCTCCTGAAGCATACTAAAGATTGCATAGGTGTCATTCAGACTCCTTCCCCTTCCTCTTTCCTCCCTTTGGACCAACTTTATCTCTTCATCTTTATTAACTTATAGCCTTAAGAGACACCTGTGACAGATTGGTGCAAAAGTAATGTGGTTTTTGACATTAAAGTAATGGCAAAAGCTGCAAATGCTTTTGCACCAACCCAATAGCAAGTCAAAATTGTAATTGCTAGCCCTATTTGAAAAAGAGTGAGCTGAATCTGTAGAAACTAAACGGCTTGGCCAAAGTTCTTCAACTGAAACCCAGTTCTCCAGAGTCCCATCCTGAAGCCTCTAGGGTTAGGACTGTTGGGAGGTTTCAGATGCGATGCCACGAATTCCATCTTCTCAGTGCAAGACTTGGTGCATCCACTCTCATCTTCTGCTGGAATCCCATTTGAGTTTAGCCCGATCTCTAAGACAGTCTAATGAGACTCCCATTCTAATGCTCAAAGAGCTTTTTTATGAATAACAATCAGCATTGGAGACATTTTTTTAAGTTGCTAATATTAATTTTACAGAAATAAAATCTAATTGAATTCCTTCTGGCTCTCCCCCATTAAGTTAATGTTATCGACTTTTAACGGATGTCTTAATTAGACGTTCCTATTAATGGGAATATGGCTCAATTTTCAAATGAGGGCCTAAGCTGCCAATATTCCCATTTGGACTTTTAATTAAGGTGAGAAAATATTAACCAATTACACTGGGTTATTGCCTGGGCTCTTTGTAAGATGAGGAGGTCGCAATAAACCAGGCATGCAAGGAGAGTAAATGAGGGTAGGAGTGAGGTTTGGGACAGTGGGGAAAGGCAAGTTGGGCCCCCAGCCATGCAGGAGTAGGGATCCAGGGCCCAGGATCAGCTACAATTTCGTGCAGAGACATGGGTGTGGAAGCTGGTTTTTAATACTTACCTGTATTTCTTCCTGATGTTGCTGGGGTTTATGAACAACTCAGTTGGCAACTGTATCACTTTGATGTGCTACGTAACAAAACACCCCAAAATTTAGTAGCTTTAAAAACAACCTTTGTTATTTCGTAAGTCTGCAGGAAAGCAACTTGGGCTGAGCTTGGGTGAGATTTCTTCTGAACTAAGCCAGCTTTGATGCATCTTGACTGGGTTTGTTCACGTGTCTGCAGTCAAAAAGTGGATCACCTGGGGCAGGCAAGATAATAATGGCCTCAGCTGGGATACCTGGGACTGCTTTGGCTTCTCTCCATGAGTTTGTTCATCCTCCAGCACTCTAGCCCAGGTTATACGGTTTCAAGAGCCACAAGAAGGCAAGTGCTTTTTAGGTCTCTGCTTGTGTTGCCACTGTTCCATTGGTCAAAGCAAGTCACTTAAAGGGTACCACCAAAGGATGAAGATACAGGAGGCATGAACAAATGGGGCCATTTCTGTAATTAACTCACCGAAGCAGGTTAGGTGAAAAGCAGGAGGATATAGGCTGGATGCAGTGGCTCATGCCTGTAATCCCAACACTTTGGGAGGCTGAGGTAGGAGGACTGCTTGAGCCTGGGAGGTAGAGAATGCAGTGAGCTGTGCTTGCACCACTGCACTCCAGCCTAGGCAAAAGAGCAAGACGCTCTCTCAAAAGAAGAAGAAGAAGAAAAAGCAGATGGTTATAGAGATAGAGGTGGCTGATGCAGCTCAGAGACAATACATCACAGGTCCCAAATCTAAATGCCATCTGGGAGAGCATGGTACATGAATGAATGCAACAGCCCTCATTGTAGTCATCCTGGGACCTGGTGACCCATACCCTAAGGGAGTCTCCCCTGTTCACTCCTATTCAGTCACTGCCATGCAGGAACACGAGCGTGGAGTGGTCAAAAAGTCTGTTTTCTCTGTTGAAACCAGCCGTTTGTATTCTAGTATAGAGTTTCTCAATGTTTAAAGGTTGGAAACAAATTAAAAATTTTAAATCCTAGATAGTCAGTTGAGAAATAGGGAGACAGTTTAAGCAGGCTTTTCACAGAAGAGAAAAATTCAAATGGCTAATAAATATGTAAAGTAATGACTGACCTCATTAATCATCAGAGAGATGTAAATTAAACCAACAATGAGGTACAGTTCACATGACAATCTCAGAAAACACTAGTGGGACTGTAAGTTGAGGTTAAGACATTTTCTAGAAGAGCTGAAGATGTGCAAAGACTATACCCAGAAATTTCACTTCTTGGTACACACTAAGACATGTGAGCCCATATTCTACACAGTCAAGAATGAGCATAGCAGCATTGTACCAAACAGGCCAATGTTGGAAACAACATCAATAACAGAACCAAGAAATACGTTGCTGAGTAGCTATACAATGGAGTACTACACAGCAATGAAAATGACCACAATATTGATATAGGCAACAACATGAATAACTCACACAAACCTGACGCTGAGTAAAAGAAGCAAGACATAAATGACTGCATATTGTATGATTCCATTTATATGAAGTTCAAAAAAGAATAAAACTAACCTACAAATTCACATATCTGTACATGAATGATTAAAAACAACTTTTAGAAGAAAGGAAAACTTTACAAAACAGCCTAGATGATGATTACTTCTTGGGGAAGAGAAGGGGTGGTGGTTGTCTAGGGCACTACAGGGGTTTGGGATTACTGGCAATATTCTCTCCCTTGTCTGAGTGGTGGTTACATGAGTTGGGTATTTTAGCAGGGCTTGGCAGGACAATTGGTTTACTCTGAGTGGTGTTGACTGGGGTTGCTTGGTGTTATCAGCTGGTGACAGGGCTAGTTTGGAGGATCCAAATGCCTTCACTTACATTCTTAGTGCCTTGTCAAGAAAAGCTGGAAGACAGGACTTATCTGGGCCCCTCTCCTTCTCCATGTGTTCTCTCCAGCAGGGTAGTTGAAATTCTTACATGGTGGTGGGTCAGGGCTCCAAGAGGCAGGAAGTGGAAAGTGCTTGTCTCTTAAGGCCTGGGCCTGGGCACTAGCACAATTTACTTACACCAAATTCTATTCATCAAAGCAGTCACAGAGCATCCAGGTGCAAGAAGAAGCAAGGAACCCACCTCTCCATGGGAGAATGTCAAAGAATCTGCCATCTTTAATCCGTCACAGTACTATTTTATTATAACTATGTATTTATTTATTTAGGCTGACTTTTGAATAACACAGGAGCTAAAGATGTCAACACCTGCACAGTTGAAAATTCATGTATAACTTTTGACTCCCCCAAAACGTAACTACTAATAACCCACCATTGACCAGAAGCCTTACTAATAACATAAACAGTCAATTAACACATATTTTGTATGTTAGATGTATTATGTATTGTATTCTTACAACAAAGTCAGCTAGAGAAAAGAAAATGTTCCTTAAAACATAAGGAAGAGAAAACGTACTTAATAATCATGTGGAAGTGGATCATCATTAAGGTCTTCAATCCCCTAATCTTCACGTTGAGCAGGCTGAGGAGGAGGAAGAGGAGGGGTTGGTCTTGCTGTCTCAGGAATGGCAGAGGTGGAAGAAAATCAAGTGTAAGTGGGTCCACGTGGTTCAAACCTGGGTTGTTCAAGAATCGACTGTGTTTATTTATTCTTATCCAATGGTTAGAAGCTTCAAGAAGCAACACTGGCCCCAAGATCCTCCCACTGCACCTGCTGAAGAAGCAGATCCTCAAAATCAGCTTCTTCCTTAGTCCAGCGTGGGGTCCTGGCTCCTGCCCACTCCTCGGTGGTTGGTTAGTTGGTGGGTGATGAACAGGTTTTCGTTAGATCTTAACCTGGAGGACATGCCTTCCCCACCTTCCAAGAGCCCACTGCTCCAGAGGCACCTCTTCCTGCTATGCCGCATTTGTGGGCAGGTCTCTCTCTGGCCCCACTCCCTGCTCCCAAAGCAACTCTAGTGGGCCTGGTAGACTCTCACTGCTGCAGGCTTTGCAGCCAAGAGGAGGCTTCTGTCACCATTTGCACATCTGTTCCCTCTTCCATCCCAGGGCACACCTTTTCATGGCTCAATTTATGTGTCAAGCAGTTTTTATGAAGCAGCAGATGAATACAGAGATTACATGTCTGCACTTGGGAGCTGGGCTATCAGGGTTCAGATTCAGTTCTTCTATTTATTGGTTTGCATGCCTTAAGCAAGTTACTTAATGTCTCAATGACTCAGTCTTCTTGTCTGTGAAATGGGGATAATAATGATACGCTCCTGGTAGGGCTGTTACGAGAATAAACTGAGTTAATATAAAACACCAAGAACAGGATCTGCTCATAGTAAGGACTGTGTGAGTGTCTGCCTTTATTTTTATTATTGCAAAGTAAAAATGCACCTAGTGAAAATTATACAGAAGAGCATACAATGAAAAGTCAGTCTTCCTATGATTTTATATCTTCTGCCTTTCTCCCCAGAGACAATTTCTGCTAGTAGTTTCTTGGATCTACTGCCAAAAATGTTCTCCGTGTGTGTGTGTGTGTGTGTGTGTGTGTGCATGTGCACGCATGCAATTTTAAAAATTATATGTATTTCATACATATTGTAGAATACCGAATACTTTTAGATACTTGTATATACTTTGCTTTCTTTCCTTAACTCATTATCAAGAAGATTTCTCCAGCCGGGTTCAGTGACTCACGCCTGTAATTCCAGTACTTTGTGAAGCCAAGGTGGGTGGATCACCTGTCAGAAGATCAAGACCAGCCTGGCCAACATGGCAAAACCCTATCTCTACTAAAACTACAAAAATTAGCTGTGTGTGGTGGCACCGGCCTGTAATCCCAGCTACTTGGGAGGCTGAGGCAGGAGAATTGTTTGAACTTAGGAGGTGGAGGTTGCAGTGAGCCGAGATCCCGCCATTGCACTACAGCCTAGGTGACAGAGGGAGACTCTGTCTCAAAAAAGAAAAATTTTTGATTGCATGTACACTCAAGAAACAGTGCTCTAACAGTGGAATTTCAGAATATTCATGACCTTAGGGAAAAGATTCATGGAGAAAAAAATCCTCCAGGAGTTGCTCCTCAAATCCTTCCATGTAGTTCCTGACTCTGGTTATGACTTTTAAAGGTTTTGTCCAAAATTCACTGAGTATCCTGGAAAGTCCCTCCTCTATGACCTCAGTTTTCCCATCTGTTAAATGGATATTGGACAAAGCTATCCCTAAGTCCTTCTGAAGCAAGACACTGTAGGGCTTCAGGGTACCAAGTTGGCTTCAGCCTCTCCCAGGACCCAGGACTTCAGGGTTCCAGGCTTCTTTTGCAGCCTAGGTGCTCCCCACCCCCGTTCCACACAGCCTCTCAGGAGGTGTGGAAGGTCTGGTGACAAGGCCAGAGCAAGAACGAGGCAAATGTCCTGGGACTGCCTGAACCGAACCCAGGGCATTTGGAGACGCCAGGCGGGCGGCCTCGGTTTGTGTTGGACGCCTCACAGCCCGCCCGTGGTAATCGAATCGGCTTTTGTTTATTTTTCTAAATAGGAAGACAGAAGCTCGGGGCTGCCTGGGATGGCTCCACAAACAGCCCCATGGCCAGAGTAGGCGGCCGGGGACTGAGCTGGGCAGCCAGAGGCCGCAGGGACTGAGGAGGGGCACCTCGAGGCCAGGCTCACTGAGCCTGTGAGGGGACCAGCACGGGTGGGTAGGCAGGGCCAGGGACCGTGAGTCCGTCACATCAGGCATCCCTTGCAGAAGTGGGAGGGCAGCAAAGCAGAGACTGGACTGGCCCAGTGCAGGGCCTAGAGTGGCCCTCCCTCCCTCAGCCCTGGCTCTGGCCCACAGCCTCCTCCCTCACCCAGGATGTGCAGGGCTGGGCCCATCCCCCATGGGCTGCCTCTTTCTTGCCTATCAACAACAAATCAGTGTCAAATGGTCCATTGATGTCTCCCTTTTGCTGCAGAGGAGGCAGTGGCCAATGAATTGGGGCTTTCCCTGGTCAGCCGAGAGAGTGGGTGGTGGGGGCGGCTACTGGTTCCTCGGAGGCCAGGGGAGCCACAGACGCTGAGCAGGTATCCATGGGCCTTCCTGGCCCTGGGGTTCTCAAGGTCTGGTTTCCTCTCCATCTCAGGTCATCCTAGAAGAGATGGGGGCAGTGGTGGTACCCCAAGACTTAGAGGAATCTTTGTTATTTTGTTAAAAAAAAAAAAGAAGAAATATGTAGGCATTTTTAGATATAGCTATAGATTATATAGGTACAGGGTTAAACTATTTGAAAGAACCACTCTAACAGATCAAAAATGGTCTAATATCAATCTTATGTGATTCAATCCAACAACAGTAGTTATAAAGGTATAAATGTAATGATGACATAGATAGAAACATACACACATATACACAGACACATAAATATATCTGCCTATGTTTAAGTGATACAATAGTCATTAAATGTACCTGTTTTTCTGAACCGGCCCACACAAATCTCATTGACCTTTTTTTGTCCTCTGTGCCTGACCCTCCAAATGCTATTGAAGTGATCAGCCCTCCGGGGATTGCTGCACAGGATTGAACCTAATTTACCTGTTGCCAGGATAGACAGAAAAAAGACAGCTTTGGCATCAGAAAAATCTGAAGCTGAATCCCCCCTCTCCCCTCTCCTCCACCCCTGCTGCCCTTGAAACTTACTATGGGTGTGACCTTGGTTAAGACGTCAGCTCCTGGAGCCTTATGAATATGGGGCTGAAAACAAGACCTCCTTGGTTTTGTCTTTGTGAAGACGCAATAAGATAATATATGCCAGGACCTGACACACTGATACACAACACAGCCTTAACAGGTTGGTGTTCTTCACCTCTATTTTTCTTACTGGGCCTTTCTGGGCTACCAGGAGAAAAAAAAATAGCGTTGGCGACTGTGCATGGGGTTGGGGGGACAGAAAGCATTTTTCATGTAACCTTTTTTAATTATAAAAGTAATCCAAGTTTATGATATACAATTCAGAGAAATAAAATAGAAGAAGCAAGTAAAAGCTCTCTAATCCTGCAACCTGAGACTACCAGTGTTAATATTTCATGTTAAGAAGAAGTCTTTCATTTACAATTTGCAAGTAGAGAAAACCTGGCTCAAACCAGTTTAAGACAAAAAGGAATTTTTGAGGTCCTAGGACTAAAATGTTCAGAAGAAGTTTGCCAGACATCAGGCACAGATGGCCCAGGCATTAGATGATGTCGGCGGGGGAGCTACTGCTTTCCTTTTTACATCTGCTTTCCACTCTGTGGTTTCAACCTTTGGCAGGGATGATGGCCACCAGCAAGTCTAGGCAGACCTACGTACAGGAACAGAAGGAGAGCATCTGACTTCATTGCTCCTGCCGAAGTCCCAGAATTCCAGACCAGGTCACGTGCCCACTCTTGGGCCAATTACTGAGATTCTGGTTGGTCAAGCCTGTGTCACATGTTCCTGCTGGGGTTAGGGGATAAAGTCATTCCCACCTGAATACATGGCCTAAAAGAGGAGACAGGTCAGTGCCCCAAAGGAAATTGAGATGCTCTTTTCTTCTTTTTTTTTTTCAAATTGCTTTTTTTTAAAAATTATTATACTTTAAGTTCTGGGGTACATGTGCAGAATGTGCAGGTTTGTTACATAATTATACACATGCCATGGTGGTTTGCTGAGGATGCTTTTTTCAGAACAAGGGTGCATAGATGATGGACAGGCAAAACAACTCACACTCACCACATATTTTGAATATAATCATATACAAATATATTTTTTTCCAAAAAAATGTGGTTAAAAATATTGGGTAGCTTGGAGAGGCACAGCTACCAGCCATCTATCCAAATGCCGGTTCTATGGTCTTTCCTCAAGGCTGCACACTGCGATTCTCCTACAGATGCCCTTTATGCCCTTCTTATATAAGTCTGAAACTCAGACCTCCCGACAGACATATCTCCTCTCGAGAGAACCAAGGTGACTGCAGACCCCGACAAGGCAGAAGTATCAGAAAAGAGACGTTGGACCTCACAGGCTTTGAAAAGAAAAATGGCATCAAATTCCATATACTGCTCAAAGAAAAGGCAATTACTGCAACCAGCAGGAATCCAGCTCTGCCTCTTCTCTGACTTCCCCTCTCCTGTGCCCAGTGGATCCACCTGTAAAGGAAGCATTCTGATTAGTAGCAGACACTTATTGGATGCCAACGCCCAGTCTCCTGAATTCAGGACCTGTATTTCCTTTTGTAGAATTTACCTCTCTCCCTCAAAGGGGTAGTTGGGTGGAATGATGAATTCAGGTGTTTGCTATGCTATGTGGAAGCCAACAGGACAAGATTAGTCCTCTCCCCTCCACTCTGCAGCCAGAGAACAGGTGTGTGATGTAGGCACACCTAAAGTCAAGAGGACTTTGTTCCTGGAACCAATGATGCACGTATGAAGACCTAGGTAGACTTTTCTTGCTCCAGGTGGTTTAACTCATAACCAGCCCACTCCAACTGTGACACCATGCTTGTGGTTGCTGTTCCCTGGGTGTTCAGAATAATCCCTGCCATATTTATGCTTGAGATTCCTTGATATCCTGCCAATAAATGCCCCAATGCTTATCTGTTTCTGTTGCTTACAACCAAAGGACCTAAACCAGTTGGTGCTCTAAGGGCCCTTTCAATTCTGCAATTGTCTGAGAGGATAGTCGTGACTGAGACCACTTCTGAACACTCATATCCACGTCTTCCCCTTCCTCCCTGGGCACACCACAAGATCTGTATTTCCCAGGCTCGCTTGCAGCTAGGCAAGACCATATGACTAAGTTCTGGCCATTGGAATGTGGGCAGTAAGTGATGTGTGTCACTTTCAGGATTGGCCCATAGAACCTCAGTGCATTTCTCCCTGGAGTGGACTCGGGCCCTAGAGGAGGGCAGGGCCACATGCTGGGAGGAGCCTGCAATGAATGCTTGCACTGAGCACAGGACCATCTTCATCTCCACCTACCGTCATCATTTCAGATCGCATGGGTGAGAAAGGGAGCTGCATTGTCTTAAGGCACAGAGACTTTGAGGTTTACTTGTTATAGCAGCTGACATGGTGTGCCCTAACTCACAATAATTCTCCAGAAAAGGGCTCTATGCCTTCAAATTGGCAAAGAAGACATCACCAAAGCCAAGAAGTGAACACCAGCTACTGTTTCCCTTGTCAGCCAGAGCAGTGAGTTCCCCTAGACTATGGGCCAGGCCATGTCTCCTATAACACTGAAGGGGTTTGATCAGCAAAGAGCCTCAGCCTGAGGCAGACCACTCTGTCATGACTGCTCCTTTATTGTTCCTTCAAGTAGAACCTCCAGTTACATGAAGAGTGAAGTTTCATCAGGGACCCTGGGATGTTGAAGTGACTTTCGGATGTTCTGGAGTCTTCCCTTCAGAGTTCACTGGGCTGGGCTCCTTTTCCCAGAGCACTCTGGGAAGATCCTTCCCTGAGTAGATGAGCAGATGTTGATTTGCATATATGCATGTTTCTGGCCTCTGATGAGATTAGGAGGTGCATTTTTAATCAAAGCCTCCAGCGAGGCTGGGCCCTGGGAGGCAGACTCAAGGTGGGAAGAGGAAATGTCACAGAAAAGAGGGTGTGGGCCTGGGAGAAAGAAACTCTCAGAGCTGAGCTTTGTTTATAAAATCGGAGATGGCTTGATGCACCTCTGTGGCTGGGAAACAGGGATGCACATGGAGGGAGACACTCATCCAGCGCCCTGCACTCACTCTCTGTAAAATCTTGGAAGAGTCTTCTCTTTCCCTGTGGCTCAGTTTCCTGTACGAAATGGAGGGTTGGGGTGATGCCACTGGACCTGTTAACTTTCCCAGGTTATTTTGAGATTTTAAAGTGTCATGAACATGATATACTTTGCAAATATCCTGCCCTTGTTATTCAGGTTGGAGAAATTCTCTCCTGAACGCTGCAAGAAAGAGAGCCCACCCACCCTCCCTACCAGGGCACCTATTGCTGAAGAAGGGTCAAGGGGTTTGTCCCAGAAGAACGTAGCACCAAGATGCCTTGCTTGGAGCCAGTTATAGGGTAGAAACTCTCCAGCAACACTTCTGGTGAACGAAAGATAATCTCCTTTTATTAGAAGACCATGTTGAGAAATTATTCCAGGGTGAAATCTGGATTCCTTGAGTTATCTAATTCACAAAACGAAATCCCCTGAAGTCTTTAGAAACGATAACCTGTGCCTGCAAATATTCCTTAAACACATCAAGAACCTTTGCCCTGACTGTCCCCTCTATTTGGAAAGCTCTTCCCCCAGAGTTGGCTCCCCCACTTTTATTCATGTCTCTACCAAAATGTCACCCCCTCAAAATGGCCCTCCCTGACCGTCCTGGCTGCAATACCCCTTTTGTCTCACTTTTCTACCACCAACCCAGGGCACTTAATCTCAGCACTACTGATATTTTCTGCCAGATAATTTTTTCTTGCAGGATCCTATCCTGTACATTGTAGAATCTTCAACAGCATCTCTGATCTCTATCCACAAGACACCAGTAGCACCCACCGTGAAAGGTTATGACAATCAAAAATGTCCCCAGACATTGTCAAATGTGACCCTAGAGAATGGAATTCAAAATCCTCCCAGTTGATCATCTCTGGTCCCATGTGTTTTCTTTTCTTTCCTTTCCTTTTTTTTTTTTTTTTTAAATTTGAGACAGGGTCTTGCTCACAGCCCAGGCTGGAGTGCAGTGGCATCATCTCAGCTCACTGCAACCTCCATCTCCTGGGCTCAAGTGATCCTCCTTCTTCAGCCTCCTGAGTAGCTGGGACTACAGGCACACACCGCCACGTATGGCTAACTTTTGTATTTTTAGTAGAGACAAAGTTTCGCCATGTTGCCCAGGATAGTCTCAAACTCCTGAGCTAAAGTGTTGGCCTCCCAAAGTGCTGGGATTACAACCTCAAGCCACCACATCCAGTCCTGTTTTTTTTTTTTTCTTCTATAAAGGACTTGCGGCCAGCTGAAATACATTTTCAATGTTTTTCTGATTATTTGTTTCTCAGCCCTCTCCCCGACTGGAATGTGGGGTCCGTTCAGGCAGGGCCCATGTCTGCCTCACTCACCAGGTTGCCCCAGGTCCAGAATAGTGCCTGGCAGGCCTAGGAGCCCAGCAAATGCCTGTTGAATAAATAAGCGAGTAAGGAGAAGCAGCAGCCTCAGCAATTGTGTGTCACATGGTCCTGTGAGTGTCTGTGTGCATCTGTGTGTAAAAGACGCAGAGGAGCATATTCTCGCGGCAGCTGGTGCAAAAAGCCTCTTAGGAAGAGGACAATCTCTGCCTGAAGAGCATCGTTCTTCACACGTCCACTCTGAGCAGGGCATCCCCATGGCCGATGGAGGTCAGCTCCCTGTTGGCCTTCTCAACGGGGCTGAAACTGCTCTGCATCAGACAAAGATCAGAACTCTGCTGGTTCCCATCACACACAGAATAAAAGCCAGTATGTGTGCAGTGGACTGTAGAGGCCCTATCAGACCTACACCGCATGCCTCTCTGGTCTTCCTCTCCTTTAGTCTGCCCCCTCCAAACTCATCATGACCTACCTGCCTCCTTGATGTTCTTCAAACATTCCGAGTATCTCCCGCCTCAGGGCCTTTGCACTTGCCATCATCGTCTCTTGCAGGACACTTTTTAAAAAAATTTTACTTTAAGTTCTCAGATACATGTGCAGAACATGCAGGTTTGTTACATTGGTGTAAGTATGCCATAGTGGTTTGCTGCACCTATCAACCCGTCATCTAGGTTTTAAGCCCCACATGCATTAGGTATTTGTCCTAATGCTTTCTCTCGCCTTGCCTGCCACCCCTGCAACAGGCCCCGGTGTGTGATGTTCCCCTCCCTGTGTCCATGTGTTCTCATTGTTCAACTCCCACTTAGGAGTGAAAACATGCAGTGTTTGCTTTTCTATTCCTATGTTAGTTTGCTGAGAATGATGATTTTCAGCTTCATCCATGTCCCTGTAAAGGACATGAACTCATTCTTTTTTATGACTGCATAGTATTCTATGGTGTATATGTGCCACGTTTTCTTTATCCAATCTATCATCAATGGACATTTGGGTTGGTTCCAAGTATTTGCTTGGAAGACTCTTAACACCAGTTATTTCCATGGCTTCAACTCTCCCCATGTCCTCTAGGTATCTACTCAAAAGTCACCTTCTCCAGGAAGCCTTTCCTGACCACCTTGTTTATTTAGTGTTCAAGTCGTCTGTCTTCCCCATGATAATACCAGCTCCTTGATGGCAGGGGCTTTTGTTCTTTTGCTGTTCCTCCAGCACCTAGATAATTATTTGGCATGTTCTTGGGAGGGTGTGTGTGTGATGGAGATGGCATATGTGTGACTTATTTAACACAGTGATGCTGGATCTAAAACCACACCTGAAACATAGTGGGCATTTAAAGTTGGTTCCCCAATGTCCACGCTGAGATACAGTTGGGTGAAAGTGATTTAGTAGACAGCATTTTCAGGAACAACCCACAGGGGGAGTGGAACAAGGAAGGGAGGAGGCCAAGAGACGGTGCATATCATGCAAAGTCCTGTGGAGGGTTTCTTGGGCTGGAGACAGCATAGGTCACACATCAGGGTTGTCTCAATCAGGGGAAGGGGAGGTGAAGTTTTTATACCTGTCTGCATTAGGCTGCTCTAGAAAGCTGTATATGCCCAGGCACTTTCTGCTCTCCATGCAATCAGTTGAAGTGCTGCAACTCAAGGGCAGTATGCCAAAAAAAGGATACAGGTGCCGGCTACTGGAGGAGATGGTGCATCCAGAGCTGGGATGTGATGAGCCTCAAGATGGAAAAAGGATCTGGGGCTCTGAGAGCATCTGCCACAGCAGGCATGCTCCATATTTGCTGAATGAATACTCTGGCTTTGCTCAATTGCAATTGGAACATTCTTGTAGCTAAAGAAGTGACCTCATTCCATGTTTCCACCATTCATACTTCTCACTGAAATGAGGACACCAGGACCCACATCCAGGGTTTGAGCAGGGTTACATGAGTAGGGATACCCACTCACATCCCACTCCCTGAAGTTCAGGCAGAGGTGCCCCAGCCCAAGGCTGAGTGCGTTCCCTGGTTCATCTGCTGTGTTCCCTGAGGTTGAGCCCACAAAGACGATCCCCGGAGCACTGTCCCTGGAGCAGGCCTCATGCTCATCTGCTGCAGCTCAAGTTAGTTTCTGACTTGCCCTCTCACATCTCCATGCCTTTGCAGAAGCCATGCCCTCTGCCTAGAATGCCCTCCGTTCTCTTCTTGGCCTCAAAATCCAAGTTTTTCCTTCATGAGCAGTTCAAATGTCACTTCTCAAATGAGTAAAACCTTCCCAACTGCGTTTTCCCTGGATTTTTCCAACAGACATCCAGGAAAAAACCTCCATCCCACCCCACCACCAGTGCCCCAGCCTGTGCCACACAGTCCTGCTCCAGTTGGTTTCCCTGTTAGGCAGCAGCTGTAGCTCTGTCTCTCTGGTAGCCCAGTGCCTGCTGGGTGCCTGGCTTCCAGATGTGTGACATATGCTTAATCAATAACTGATCAACTGACTCATCCAAAGAGGAAGAGGAAGAACAGAAGCCTGTTCATGAATCCTTCATGGCATCTTCTCCCACCCCACATGGACCTGAGATGGAGCATTCAGAGATGGCTCTGATGTTTGAGGTGACCACCGGGAATCCTCCTTCTGAGGTTTCCTTTCCTTGCAGTGTGGTCTGCCCTGGCTTTGGGGGCTTCTCTCCATACCATTTCCTGCCACAGAAACTTCTGGAGCCAGATGTCGGTGCCCCAAGAGTTAACAGCCTCAACCTCAGCTCAAACTGCTTATTGTCAATGGATTTCTTGGGCCAGCCAAGATACTGGGAGTCCAGGCCGAGCTGGGTTGAGCGGAGGTTTATTTTTCTGCTGACTACCATCTCCCAGTTGAGTATCTTTCCCAGGACAGATCTCCAGCCCCGTTTTCCCTGGCTCTCTCTCCCCATATAAAAACAACTTTATCTCTAAAGAGCAAATAACACCCAGGGCTCATAACAGATGCCAAGAACTGTTTCTGTTTTGATTTTTGAAAATAAAAATTCAACTGTGTTCAATAAAATTCAGAAGCCGCTTCCCTCTGTGGAAATTAAAGGAATCCAAGACGCCCGAGAAGCCACCGACCTTCCTAATTAAAGCTGCAGCAACGGCAGGAATCCACTTTCTACAACCAGCCCGCTCTTGCTGAGCCGAGAACAAAGCCGGCCCCCATCAATATTTCATTCTCTCTTTTCTTCCACGATAACAATGCCGTGTGTTCTGAGTGCACCCCCCAAAAAGACATGCAGAGCTATGTTAATTAGGGTTTAAATAATTGACGCCCCAGATCTCACTGTGTTTCCGGAAGTGTGCAGGGTGGTTGCTGGCACAGCTCATAATTGCATCTGTTCATGGTCACAGCCCACCCCCTCTCTGTCTGTCTGTCCAGTTTGGCAGGTATGGGCTCAGGGTTCTCCTAAATTGCTCCCATCCTGAGGTTTTAGGTTTTGTTTTGGTTTTTTTTTGTTTTTTTGTTTTGCTTTGATTGTAGGCTAGAGTTTGATAAGACATGTTAACTTGGGGCCTACTCACAGGAGGTGAGCTCTGTACTTTGTCCTGCCTGAGCCAGGGGCCAGGCCACCCCCAGGCCTCTGACTATGTTCTGGGCACACTCCCTAGATTCCTGATGTGATGTGCAGGGAAGGCAAGTAAACAGTTTTTGAACAGGTGGAAGGAAGGAAGGAGGGAAGGGAGGAGGGAAGGAGGTAAGGAAGGAGGGAAGGAAGGAAGGAGGGAAGGAAGGAGGGAGGGAAGGAAGGAGGGAAGGATGGAAAGAAGGAAGGAGGGAAGGGAGGAGGGAAGGAGGGAAGGAGGGAAGGAAGGACGGAGAGGGAGGGGAGGAAAGGAAAGGAAAGATAGGTGGATGGATGGGTAGATGAATGAATTTGTCCTGTGGGCCCATGATGACTTCTCTCCTCCTAGGTAAGATAATGAAAACAAAGCGGACAGTCCAGCCCCAGGTCTTCCTGTGCAGATAGTACCTGATATGGTTTGGATGTTTGTCCCCTCCAAATCTCATGCAGAAATGTGATTCCCAATAGTGGAGGTGGGACCAGGTGGGAGGTATTGGATGGTTGGGGAGGATCCCTCATGAAGGGTTTAACGTCATCCCCTTGGTGGTGAGTGCTCTCGCTCAGTTAGTTCACGCGAGATTTGTTTAAAAGAGTCTGCGACCTCCCCTTTCTCTCGCTCTTGGTCCTGCTCTCCCCAGGATGTGATGTGCCTGCTCCCACTTTGCCTTCTGCTATGATTAGAAACTTCCTGAGGCTCTCACCAGAAGTAGAGCAGCTGTTGGCACCATGCTTCCTGTATAGCCTGCAGAATCATGAGCCAGTTAAACAACCTCTTTCTTTATAAATTACTCAGCCTCAGGTATTCCTTTACAGCAATGCAAGGATGGCCTAACATAGTACCTTGTTCTCTAAACAGCAATGAGAGAGCTGTGAGGTTGTGGGTAAGAACACGAGCTCTGGACCAGACAACTAAAGTTTGGATCCCAGCTCTGCCACTTACTAGTTGTATGACCTTGGACAAGGTACTTGGCCTCGCTGTTCTTCAGTTTCTTCATCTGTAAAATGAGGATAACAATAGCGACTACTTCACAGGGTTGATGCAATCATTAGGTTTTGGACATTAGATGTGTTACATCAGGTAGAAGCCACATTCACTATTCTTGTTGTTCCACGTCACTGGCATCCCTGCCACCCCATGTATCTGAGAAGTACCTACTCCAGTGTCCAGAGAGGCCTCCCAGCTGGCAGAGGAAGTGTGAACCTAGGATCTCAGTACTCTGCCCTCCACTTATCACCTTGTTCATCGCCTATCGAGCTGCTGCCCTGATATGGTCAGGCCACTGTCATATCCACAGGGCTTTCTGCTATGCTGATGGCCACCTAACCTCCAGGACTCATGGCTCTACCCAGTGGTTTTAAATCTCAGGCCCTGTCTTCTGAACTCCCCAGCCACCTATCCTGCAGGTCACACAAGTGATCAGTGTCACCACAGCCCTGTCATTGCCCCCTGCATCCAGAAATCTGGGCAGTTGGAGTCCGATTCAGAGTGTCATTTTGGCCACCAAGTCTGCCCAACCCCATCCAAACCCAAGGGGAATCTTAGAGCCCTCTCTGTAGATGAAAAAGTGGAAGTTTCTTTCCTAGTGGAGGACCACGGAGGGGATGGGTTCTTCTTTAGAGAAACCAAGCTTTCTGCCTACACTGTCTTGTCCTCTGGCCCTTCTTCCACCCCCAACTCCCAACCCCCACCCCTGCAGAGTCCTGAAGCACAGAATTCATTACTTGACTTTGACTCAAGTACTTGGAGATCCCCCCAAGGGCCTGGGGTTCAGGACCTGCCTATCTATGCACAGTCATCTTCTACCTCTTTTCTCCACCTGCTCAACAAACAAACGCCATTCTCATTCAGACTGCCCAGCATTTACCCATGCCGTTTCCTATACCAGGAAGGTCCTTCCTCCTCTTTCCTGTCAAATATTACAGATTGGCGGCACTCAGCTACAATGTCATTATGATAATTAGGTGTTCCTTGGGTCTCTCAGTATTGGTTCCAGAATGATGCAGTGAGTGGTGCCTATAGCAGGCTTCTCAGTTACATTGGGAAGGTAGCATGGATGGGGGTTGGGGGTGAGATATGACTTACCTCCAGTGTCTGACCCAGCATCTGACTCACAGCAGTTCTCAGTTATGTGAGTGGATGAATGGATGGATGGATGAATGGATGGATGGATGGATGGATGGATAAATATAGGTAGATAAAAATAGGAAGGTAAGTAGGTAGGGCTTGGTGGATGTATGGGAAGATGAGTGGATGACAGGGGAGAACATCCGTAGACAATGGCTGGGGGCATGGGCAAAGGCTGGATAACCGTTTTCACTGATCTGCCTATTCTGTTTCCAGAGTTCACTCCTCGACCCTTCTGACACAGACGCATCTCTGGCCCAGAAACACAGACCTGTCTCTGTTTTATGAACACCTACCTATACTAAAGCTCTGGAGCAGAAAGAGCTGAACTAATTGGGTGAAAGGTGGATGGATGGACCCCTCCAATAAGGAGGAACGGAAAAACCAGAATCCTGGAGTTCCTGGAAGAGCCACCATCCTCCAACGGGGACATGAGCTGGGGAAGGGAGTCTCTCTCCCCTTGGCTGTCTTTTGCCCTTATGTGTTAGAGTCCCTGGAGGTCCCCCACACTCTGCTGCAGTGCCTGAAATTCAATACTTTGTAATGAGGACTTGCCTTTTCAGGAAGCCTCAGCTGAAAACAGAGTTCTTGCTTCTGGGAGTCGCTGAATGCCTCCATATGATTAGTTTTTAAGCCTGCTGAGAGAGTCACAGAAAGGTCTCTGGTTGTCAAGAGAAATGATAGCTTTGAGAATGCAGGACCAACAAATGGTGGGGTCCCTTGAGACACAAAATTCTGCCGGTTGTCCTGCTGCTGTCATGTTTAGCAAACCTCTCCAGGATGCTGGAAGAATTTAGCAGTGGCCTGCTGTATGGACAGCCGCTCTTGGTGTGGCCCTCCTTCCACTCCCTCTTCTTCTGGGAACTCCACCCTCATTTTCTTTTCAAGAGATGCTCTGCCCTATCCCTCCTCCCTGTAGTTCTTGCTGAATTAACACATGTCTCAAGCCAGACCACGTGACACCTAATGGGCACTGAAGGGGGAAATGCTCTCTTTGTCCACTGGGCTTCTGACACTCTCAGGGAGTCAGCATGCAGACCCACAGCATGAAGCCCACTTGTCTGATGAGGGGGACCAAAGAACCAGAGTGCTAGGGCTCCTGGCAGAGCCACAGGGAGAGGCTGCTGAGGGTGAGGCTGGCACAGAGGAAAGCCAGGCTGAGCTATGGAGCCAGTCACCCTTCTGAAACTCCATCCACAGCCCTGAGCCTCAGCATTCTCTCTCTTCAAGGGAAGAGCCCTGAAGGGTCCACCTGCTTTCCCTCCTCCTGCCCAGGCCCTGAGCCTGGATGAGCCTCCCTGGAATCACCCCAACACGCTCTACTGAGACCCAACCTACCCCAGGCCATCTCTCAACAGTTCCCTTCCTAGCATCCCCCAACCCCTTTTCCAGATCGCCTTGAACCCTGGAAGGCAGATATGGGGACTCCTTCCCTCGCACTTCTCCAGAATTGTTTCGTGAAGTGGAACAGCATTGACCAGCCTCCAGAAACCCAGGCAGAGAAGTCATGGGCTTTTCTTGACTATCCTACAATCACTGATCTTCTGGGCCCAGTACAGCACATAGAGAAGAATGTGGCATCTGTGTCGGAGACATGCACTGGCCTCACGGAGATAATTAACACACTCAAGGTTCCACCTCCAGGCCTGTGTCTATACTGAGCTCCTGGTCGGGAAGGCTGGCTCTCTTCTGCGTCATGGAAGCCTCCCCATTGCTTAAGGTCCTGCTGAGATGCCACCTCCTCCAGGAGTCCTTCCTGGATGCCCCCTTGTGGAGTTCTCCCTCCTTCTGGTCTGTTCCCTTTCCTGGGATTCATAGCGGGGCTGCCTTGGGACTGCCCGTCTGTGTCTGACATTTTGTCCTCTCCAAACCAGGGAGTGAGGGGAGGGCACAGACTTTTCCCTGCTCCCTGTGAGTTCCCTGATGTGCAATGTCACCACCTACTCTGAGACACCATTCCTCTATTTGAGGCTCCTTTATCCTCCTTGTCCCACTTTGGCTGCCCTGGCCTCTGAGGACACGTAAGATAGGATTATTCTTCCATTTCTGCATAGTGTCCCAGGACTTCCAATCAGACCTGATTCTGACACAGCCACGAGGCTGGAAGGGTCAGTTACATTGGAAAGATAGCACAGATAGTGGCTAGGGGTGAGATATGACTTATCTCCAGTGTCTGATCCAGCATCTGGCTCCCAGCAGTTCTCAGTTATGTGAATGGATGGATATGCAAGCTCTAGGGAGGATCTACATAGAAATCTCACCCTCACTGGCTTGGCACCTGGGCTCCCCACCAAAGCTGCCCTCGAACTTGCTGGGAGACCTGCTTCTCAGAGCCTCGCTTCACTCATGTTGTGAAAGGAAATGTGTTCCTCCTCCTGGCTACCCAGAGCAGGCCTAGAGGAGGCCTCCAAGCTCTACAGGCCCATCTGCTTATTTGGGGCTCACAAGATGGTAATGAGTACCACCTGCAATGTGCTCATTGTGCAGATGGGAAACCGAGACCCGGGCATTGCCTGCCTGCAGCAGCCACTTGGCTGGCAGGAACTGGGCCCCAGGAAGACTGAGCCAGGCAGATCCACACTGACCAATGAATCCTTCTTGTCCTGGGACAGAATAGCTGGGGGCTGTAATGTAAGCCAACATGAGGAAAGGGCCCCAGGTGACTCTGGACCTCTTACTATAGGCATTTCTGTACAGCTAGACAGCCCTAATGATCATGAGCTGACACAATTTGCAATGACTACAAAGCACTTCAATAGTGCTTTGTAGTCATTATCTCACTTGATATTCACACTACATAAAGTAGAACACTCATTATCCCCATTGTATTGATGAGAAAACTGAGGCTCAGAGAAGTGAAAGAAACTGCCCAAGGTCACACAGCAAGCAGCTGAGCTGGGATCTAAACCCAGATTTCTGACCCAGAGGCCCTCACTCTTAGCTTGACTCTTTCATCCTCAACTACATTTGATGGCCTCTGACCTTCACAATGGCTCCTGTGAGTAGTCTATTTTATAGATAAGGAAAGTCAGACCCAGAGAGAGAGAGACAGTGACTTGCCCAAGGACCCACAGCAAATCAGGAGCAGAGACTGGCCTTGAACCCAGGGCTCCTGACTCCCAGGTATAAGCCTTTCATCTGCCACCAGGCAGCTGCAGAAGCCACGGGTTCTGGCTTCAGCCCTCACAGCTGCTGATCTCTTCAGCCACTCAGCAGTGGTCTCTTTGTTTCTAAATCTAATGACTTTGTCAGTCCTTCGTTGATATTGACCCTTGACAGTATGTGACATGTTAATCACTAGGTCCTCCCTGAAGCATGCCTTTCCCAGACTCCTCACTCTGTGGTTTTCTGACTTCTCTGATTGATCCTTCTCCGCATCCTCCAACGTACCCCTTAAATATCAAGGTCAGTAGGGCTTAGCACCCTCCCCTCCTTTGTCTTTCCTTCCCTTCTTCTTCTCCTATTTAAGCCTCTCTTCCTGGACACCCTCATAAACTTCCATGGACCCCTTCCCATGCCTAAGCCTTTGCATATCAGCTGAGACACTGACTTGACTGTCAATGTTGACAAACTGTCTCTCCTGTTGTCTATTTGGTAGCACTACTTAGGTGTCCTACAAACAGTTCAAACTGAGCATCTCGCATGGCAAGGCTATGTTTGTGCCAGATCACCTGTGCTCAAATCCTGGCCTTGATTCTTGCCAGTTGTGTGGTCTTAACCATTTGGTGCCTCAGCTTCCCTATCTATAAAATAGGAGCAATGATAGTACTCTCCCTATCTCACTGGGTTGCAGGGGGATTTAAAGTGTTCTTACAGTTAAAGCACGTTGGAACAGTCCTGCCTCACAGTCATTGTGTTTGTTTGTTTGTTTGTTTTGAGATGGAGTCTCACTCTGTCTCCTAGGCTGAAGTGTCGTGGCACAATTTCGGCTCACTGCAACCTCCACTTCCTGGGTTCAAGTGATTCTCCTGCCTCAGCTCTGGAGTAGCTATGATTACAGGCACCTGCCACCATGCCAGGCTAATTTTTGTACTTTTAGTAAAGATGGGATTTTCCCATGTTGGGCAGGCTGGTCTTGAACTCCTGACCTCAGGTGATCCACCCTCAGCTTCCCAAAGTGCTGGGATTACAGGCGTGAGCCACTCACAGTCATTATTATATGGATGTTTCCTACTGTTGCTAACATTGCCTCCTCCTGACCTCTAACCCTGTCCGTTCATCAGCCTTTCCATCTCAGCAAGTGGCACCATCATCTGCCCCCATGTCCAGATGAAAACTGAACCTCATCCTGCTGCCCTGCTCTTTGCTTCCTGATATGGTTTGGATCTATGTCCTTGCCCAAATCTCATGTCAAATTGTAATCCCTCATGTTGGAGGTGGGGCTTGATGGTAGGTAATTGGATCATGAGGGCAAATGTCCTTCTTTGGTGGAGCTGTCATGATAGAGTCTCATGAGATCTGGTTGTTTAAAAGTGTGTGGCACCCTCCCCGCAACCCCTTGTTCCTTCACCAGCCATGGGAAGTGCTGCTCCCCCTCCGCCATGATTGTAAGTTTCCTGAGGTCTCCCCAGAAGCCAAGCACGTGGCCAGCATTATGCTTCGTGTTCAGCCTGTGGAACCACGAGCCAATTAAACCTTTTTTCTTTATAAATTGCCCAGCCTTGTATTTTTGTTGTTGGTGGTGGTTTTGTTGTTGTTTGTTTGTCTATTTGAAGTGGAATTTTGCTCTTATTGCCCTAGCTGGAGTGCAGTGGTGCTATCTTGGCTCACTGTAACCACTGCCTCCTGGGTTCAAGTGATTCTCCTGCCTTAGCCTCCTAAGTAGCTGGGATTACAGGCATGCACCACCATGCCTGGCTAATTTTTGTATTTTTAGTAGAGATGGGTTTATCACCATGTTGGTCAGGCTGGTCTCAAACTCCTGACCTCAAGTGATCCGCCCACCCTGGCCTCCCGAACTGTTGGAACTATAGGAGTGAGCCACTGCACCCAGCCTCATGTGTTTCTTTATAGCAATGTGAGAACAGACTAACACTCTTCCTTACCACCACCCATACTACCATGCAGTGCTATGCGTTCTCAGAGCTTAATGCTTTCCAAGAGCATCCACATCTCACCTTCCCATTGCCACCCTTCTGGCCCTCATCTTCTCATCTCTCTACTGGGCCCTACAGCAGCTCCCTCCTGGTATCATGGCCTCCAGTGTTTCCTCCTTCAATCTGCCCTCCATCCTGAGAGCAGAAGGTCTTCCTAAGCCTCCCTCTGAGTCTGTTTCCACTCTCATGGCTCCCAGGAAAGAGTCCCAAGGCTCAGCAGCCTCCAGAGACCCTCAAGTTGTGGCCTTTCCAGCCTCTCCTCCTCACCCTGTTCCTGGTCTACCTGCCCATGGGCCTGAACTGCTTAACTCTTGGCCTTTGGACACACTTTTGTTTTCCGTTTTGTTTTGTTTGGTTTGGAAACAGGGTCTTGCTCATTCACCCAGGCTGGAGTGCAATGGTGAGATCATAGCTCATGGCAGCCTCAAACTGGGCTCAAGTGAGCCCCCTGCCTCAGCCTCCCAACTAGCAGGACCACAGGTGCACACCATCATCACTGACTATCTTTCTTATCTTTTATAAAGATAGGGTCTTGCTATGTTGCCCAGGTTGGTCTCAAATTCCTGACCTCAAGTGATCCCCTCAGCTGGGCCTCCCAAAGCACTGAGATTATAAGAGTGAGCACCTGGTTGGAAATGCTTTTGCATCCTCCTGGAATATGCTTCCTCCCCCTCCTTCTCTTCCTCCTCTTCCTCCTCTTTCTCCTCCTCCTCCTCTTTCTCCTCCTCCTCCTCTTTCTCCTCCTCCTCCTCTTTCTCCTCCTCCTTCTCTTCTTCCTCCTCCTTCTCTTCCTCCTCCTCTTTCTCCTCCTACTCCTCCTTCTCTTCCTCCTCCTCCTTCTCCTCTTCCTCCTCCTCGTCTTTGTGCTTGTCCCTTCCCTCTTCCTCCTCCTCCTCTTTCCCCTGGAGCCTCCCTACCTCCCCACCAAATCCTGCTGCCCCAAGTCTCACTTAGAAGTGCCAGAGCCTCCTGGCTTTACCCCCATGGCTGTCCCAGTCTCACCAGGCTAGAACGATCTGCGTCCCCCATCTACTCTGAGACCCCTAAAAGTAGTATGTTCATTTTCTACTGCTACTTTAAAAATGACCACAACCTGATGTCTTGAGACAATACATACTTATGACCTCTCAGTGTCCTTGGGTCAGGAGGCTGGGGATGGCCAAACTGGATCCTGGGCTCAGGGTCTCATGAGGCTGCAGTCAAGGCATCAGCTGGGCTCCACAGTGCTGAGGTTGTTGGCAGAATTCAGTTTTCTGCAGCTGTGGGCCTGAAGTTCTTGCCTTCTTGCTGGCTATCAGCAGTTGGGTAGGTGATGTTCTCAGTCTGTTTGGAGAGGCCACCTGTGGTTCCTTTTGCAGACTCTCACATGTGGCAGGTGACTTCTTCAAAACCAGCAGGAGAAATTCTCTTTCTTTAAGAAGGACCCAGTCTCTCTTTTAAATACATGTTTTACCTGATTAGGCCAGGCCCACCTAAGGTAATCTCCTTTTGATTAACTCAAAATCAACTGCTTTGAGACTTAATCACATCCATAAATCCCCTTCATCTCTGCTATATAATACAACCTGCTCATAGAGTGAAATCCCATCGTAGTCCTGCCTGTACTTAAGGAGAGAGGATTATACAGGAATTGTATTCTCAGGGGTGGAAACCTTGGAGGCTGATATGATTTGACTGCATCCCCACTCAAATCTCATCTTGAATTGTAACTCCAAGAATTCTCACATGTCATGGGAGAGACCAAGTAGGAAGTAATTGAATCATTGGGGCGGGTCTTTCCCATGCTTTTCTCATGATAGTAAATCTCATGAGATCTGATGATTTTATAAAGAGGCATTCCCATGCATAAGCTCTCTCTCTTTGCCTGCTGCCATCCATGTGACTTGCTCCTCCTTTCCTTCCACCATGATTGTGAGGCCTCCTCAGCCATGCGGAACTGTGAGTCCATTAAACCTCTTCCCCCCAACCCCCTAGTCTTGGGTATGTCTTTATCAGCCGTGTGAAAAGGGACTAATACAGTAAATTGGTACTGGTAGAATGGGGCACCAATGAAAAGATACCTGAAAATGTGGAAATGACTTTGGAACTGGGTAACAGGCAGGTGTTAGAACAGTTTGGAGGGCTCAGAAGAAGACAGGAAAACATGGGAAAGTTTGGAACTTCCTAGAGACTTGTTGAATGGCTTTGTCCAAAATGTTGATAGTGATATGGACAGTAAAGTCCAGGCTAGGGTCATCTCAGATGGAGATGAGGAACTTGTTAGGAACTGGAGCAAAGGTGACTCTTGTTATGTTTTAGAAAAAAGACTGGTGGCATTTTGTCCCTGCCCTAGAAATTTGTGGAATTTTGAACTTGAGAGAGATGATTTAGGGTATCTGGCAGAAATTTCTAAGCAGCAAAGCATTCAAGAGGTGACTTGGGTGCTATTAAAGGCATTCAGTTTTATTCGGGAAGCAAAGTATAAAAGTTCAGAAAATTTGCAATCTGACAATGTGAAGAAAATCCCATTTTCTAGAAAAAATTCAAGCCAGGTGCAGAAATTTACATAAGTAATGAGGAGCCAAATGTTAATCCCCAAGACACTGGAGAAAATGTCTCCAGAGCATGTCATAGGTCTTCATGGGAACTCCCATCACAGGCCTGGAGGCTAGGAAGAAAATATAGTTTTGTGGGCCAGGCCCAGGATCCCAGTGCTGTGTGCAGCCTAGGAACTTAGTGCCCTGAATCCCAGATGCTCCACCCATGGCTGAAAGGGGGCCAAAGTACAGCTCAAGCCATGGTTTCAGAGAGTGCAAGCCCCAAGCCTTGGCAGCTTTCACGAGGCATTGCACCTGTAGGTACAGAGAAGTCAAGAATTGAGGTTTGGGAACCTCTGCCTAGAAGTCAGAGCATGTACGTAAATGTCTGGTTGCCCAGGCATAAGTTTGCTGCGGGGTGGGGCTCTCACGGTGAACCTCAGCTAGGGCAGTGCAGAAGGGAAATGTGGGGTTGGAGCCCCCACACAGAGCCCCTGCTGCGCTGCCTAGTGGAGCTGTGAGAAGAGGACTACCATCCTCCAGCCCCAACAATGATAGATCCACTGACAGCTTGCAGAGTGCACCTGGAAAAGCTACAGACACTCAATGCCAACCCATGAAAGCAGCCAGGAGGGGGGCTGTAACCTGCAAAGTCAACAGGGGCAGAGCTTCCCAAGGCTATGTGAGCCTACTTTTTGCATCAGCATAACCTGGATGTGAGACATAGAGTCAAGGGAAAACATTTTGGAGCTTTAAAATTTGACTGCCCCACTGGATTTTGGACTGCATGGGGCCTGCAGCCCTTCGTTTTAGCTAATTTCTCCCATTTGAAATTACTGTATTTGCCCGATGCTTGTGCCCCCATTATATCTAGGAAGTAACTAACTTGCTTTTGATTTTACAGGCTTATAGGTGAAAGAGACTTGCCTTGTCTCAGATGCAACTTTGGACTATGGACTTTTGAGTTAATGCTGAAATTAGTTAAGATTTTGGGGGACTGTTGGGGAGGCATGATTGGTTTGAGGACATGATATTTTGGAGGGGCCAGGGATGGAATCATATGGTTTGGCTCTTTCCCAACCCAAATCTCATCTTGAATTGTAGCTCCCACAATTCCCACATGTTGTGGGAGGGAACCTGTGAGAGGTGATTGAATCACAGGAGCAGGTCTTTCCCATGCTGCTACTCACTCATGATAGTGAGTTTCATGAGATCTGATGGTTTTATAGAGAAGAGTTACTCTGCACAAGCTCTTTCTCTTTGCCTGCTGCCATCCTTGTGACTTACTCCTCCTTGCCTTCCACCATGATCGTGAGGCCTCCTCAGCCATGTGGAAGTGTGAGTCCATTAAACCTCTTTTTCTTCCCAGTCTTGGGTATGTCTTCATCAGCAGAGTGAAAACAGACTAATACAGAGGCCATCTTAGAATTATGCCTGGCACAAAGAGGGACTTGTCTGCCTTACCCCCATTATGTTCCAAGCTCCTGGCACATGGAAGGTACTCAGTAAACCTTTATTGAATATGTAAATAGTGAATGAATGAATGAATCAAATGGCCACTGAGCTCACACCTGTCTACCTGGAGGGGAAGGATGAGATGGATTAGAGTAGTCTGGAAGGTGACCCTTGGATTCACCTTCTAATCAATTCCTTTGAAGGTACCTTCAGATGCCAATGAACTGTGGAGAACATATCTCTGTCATTTCTTGGAGGTCACCTGTATGACGTATGATGAAGTGGGTGGCTGTCACTTGAGTATAGGCCCCATGAAACATAAACTTGAGTTCCCCAACGTCCCTGAGGCCACCCCAAAGTGAGAAGTTTCTCTGGTTTTCAAGGAGTCAGCTGAGTGGCTTTTTCTACTCCCACATTGGCATACACTGTGTCCCACTAGAGCCAGTGAGGCATCCCAGGGGACACCCGACTTTGGGCAGGAATCAGGGATAGATATTGTGTGTAGTGAGCTGTGAACAGTCACTCGCTGAGAAGCTCATGGCATCCTTTATTTATTTGCCTTGAAATATTTATTGGGATGTGAGGCATCTATAATAGATATGTCAGCCATGCGGGCAGGCCTGCTAGGGGGAGAAATCTGGGTGGCCTCTCTCCTAGGCATCACTATGTTTGCTCAATGAATAACTCACCTGGAAAACATTTCCTGGGCACCTACCACAGACCAAGCTCTGTGCTATAGAATCAGATTTGGTCCCTGCCCTTTGGGAGGGGTGGAGAATAGGAGATAGCGGGGGAGAACCCAGTGTTTATTAAGTACCAACTCTTTGCTAGGTATTTCTAACATGTTATCCCACTTAAGCATCCAAACAATCCTGTGATTTTGGTGGCATCTTCATGCTTACTGTACAGATGAAGAAATCGAGGCTCAGAGAGGTTCAGTAACTTCCCAAAAGTCACACAGTCTCTTTTAATCTAAAGTCCAAGGTCTTTCTACCATGCCTCACTTCTTAAGATGCCTTGCTTCTTAAGACCTGAATTTGGAGGTCTTCATAAATTTCAGCACTGAAGTAAGAGCGGGTATGTACAAATGGACAGTAGACTTAAGGTGAATTTAATTCTAGTTATAGTTAGATTTTAAAGTTAGATCTAGAGAAATCAGGACAAGGAGGAGATGAGGGGTCTAATCCCAGCCAAGAGGATGATGATGGGAAAATCACTACAGTTCTCATTTTGGGGGGCTTTCCTCTATACCAGGCCCTATTAAAAGCACTTTAGCTCATTGAACTCTTCCAACCACCCTATAGGGAAGCTCAAGGAGAGAAAAAAACAATTTGCCCAAGCTCACCAGATACAAAGAGGCTGAGCTAGGATTTGAACTCAGGCCTGCTGTTCCCATGTGCATTGCATCTCAGAAATGGTTCAATAACAGTAGTTGTTTCTTGGGTCCTAGCTCTGACCAGGCAACTATTCAGGGGGCTCCATATTAGTTCACCAAATACTCAGAAGCACCCATGTAAGTCCTGTACTGCCGGAAGCCCCATTTTGTAGAGGGAGAGACTAAAATCACAGAGTCCATCCCAGGACCTGGGAGGAACAGAGCTGGGATTCAAGCCCAGGCAGTTTGGGGCCCAAAACTAATGTATGCACTCTTTGTGACCTATTGCCTTTCTGCTAAGCTCCTGGGGCACCAACATTGACTTGTAGACAGACACAAGCACCCCAGAAAAGAGAAGGAGGCTGGGCATGATAGCTCATGCCTGTAATCTCAGCACTTTGGGAGGTTGAGGTGGGTGGCTCACCTAAGGTCAGGAGTTTGAGACCAGCCTGGCCAACACGGCGAATCCCCATCTCTACTAAAAATACAAAAAAAGCCAGGTGTGGTGGTGCATGCCTGTAATCCCAGCTACTTGGGAGGGTGAGGCAGGAGAATCACTTGAACCCAGGAGGCAGAGGTTGCAGTGCACTCCAGCCTGGCTGACAGAGTGAGACTCTGTCAAGAAGGGAAGGGGAGGGGAGGGGAGAGGAGGGGAGGGGAGG